>OY292395.1:16888212-16936409 GCA_958496205.1 Idaea biselata
AAAAAGTATAGAAACTAAGCGTGCCACTATCATGTCATGCATATTACAAGGGTTCATTTCTACTGTTTACTACGTAGGTATCTTTATATACATTTACTACTACTGCGCGAAAACATACACGCGCTCCCGAGGCACACATCTACTAGGTAAACTGTGGCGAAAACGATTCATCCTCGTATATCTGTGACTACTAGATTCTAGTATAAATCGGGTGTTACCCATATACCTCTATGGTCTGTCCATTATAGCTTGATTCCTGTGACACATTATCCTCATGAAGTATTGTTTTTATTTTTGGTTAACTGTACCAAGCGTATTGTCATATTTCATCGGCGGGACCCGCCCACTTGAGGGAAGGGGAAAACCACAGACTATAGAAAATCGGTATGAATATGAAAAATATCGGTATTCCAAAGTTCGTAATCTATTAATATTAATTATTTTATCAATTTATTACATTGATACGTATCTTAAATAATATAATATTACACCGCTTTTCTATGTGAATTTTCTATTTGACCACTGTGGCGCGTCGTGCGAGAGCGCGACTGCAATGCAGGAGGTTGCGGGTTCGATTCCCGCCGGGTGCAAGTATTTATGCTTAAAAAATAAATATTTGTGTCTGGTCTGGGTGTCCTTCTATGTATAATATGTATGTATTTACAAAAGAAAAATAAATATAAGTATTATATCCGTTGTCTAGTCACCGTAACACAAGCTTAGTCGCTTACCACGGGGCTAGATGGCGCTGTATGTTGTTCGCAGAATTTATTTATTTAATTTTAGTTTACGAGATTAAAATGAGCTCGTAATTTGAAAAAAAAATATCATTATGAGATTATCTCCCTTGTTTTGTCATTTGCGAAATGATTCGCGTAATTATAGTGGTGCTATTAAGGGATCTAGGGGAGACGAGCTAACCTCGAGTTTTCTCCCGCGGTGGCGGATGATCTTTTTGATCCTTAGGAGGGTTGCCGGTTGGAGTCAAGCTGTAAAAATATTGCCAAATCAATTTGCAGTAGGTATGGTCAATAATAACTTACCTACAGGGCCGACCCCAAATAATTTAGGGTTCTCGGGGGGTTGCTAAAACGAAGAGGTATGCTACCGGGAACATCGCTCAAATGAGAAGATTAACTACACATATAAAAATCTTGCACTTAAAATCCTTTTTTGTATTAAAATAAAAAAAAATGTATTTTACTTGAGGTGATTTTGCCAATCGAAAATATGATCAGTGATCTGGAGCCGTATTTTTTAACCACTTAAATTAAATTTGTATGCGAGAGTTCGAATTTCGCAAGCTTGCTCTTGCTCGTTGTGCATGTGTGTGAACGAGACCGCGCAGCCTTTCGCATACGAAAGAGTTTTCTAACGGTTCAAAAATACCACTCCTGATCTGACCACTGACAATTACCCACTACTTTGTAAACTAAAATAATACTAAACAAGTTTGCTACTTTGTAGACTAAAGTAAAATAGTAAAGGTAAACTTTACTACTACGTGCCTAAGCAAAACACAACATGGCCGAAGCCTTGTTATGGTCTGGATCCTTTTTATGATGTAACAATAATACTAATATAAATCAATTCCTTTATAATAAATATTTATTATGTGGTTTATTTCAATTTCAACCCAACGCCGATTTCAATTCGCACGTATTCTACACTGTCTGGTTGACTGAACATAAATACATAGATACTAGTCGAAATCGCCGCCGTGGTAAAGCATATTAAAGTAAAGTAAAGCTATTACAAAATTCCGGAATAAACATGTAACTATCGATTCAAAATCTAAGAGAATAATAATCGATAATCGAATAGATCCAATAACGATTAAACACTACCCCATCCCTATGGAGACCTGTCACAGGAATCAAGCTATAATGGACAGACCATAGGTGATGCCTATATGCTACAAGCTACGTAATTGCTAAAGTAGACACTCGATAAACTACATCTTGTTTTTTACTCAAACGACTATAGTAGCTGTAACTAACTAGTCTACCGCTCGCTGTCAACTGCAGCCGGTTGCGGCTACATATCAAATCGCGAAACATACGCAGCAAAAAAAAGAAGCAGACCGAATTGTAAAATGAGTTAAACGCATTGCGTGTCATTGGTATTCAAGTTGTAAATTATAATACCAATATGGATGGACTAATCATTGATAAAATAATTACCTACCATAGCTCAGTACTTTTTCATTTCCATAGCATAAAATATAGGTGGTTTCGATTGATCGCATCTGTGGGATTTCATCATCATCCCTCATGCCTTATCCGTTCTCTGCTGAACATATAGGCCTCTGCGCATAAGACGCCAAAAATACCGTCCATCCAATATGACTCCCCGCGATAGTTACAATGTCGTCGGTCCGTATATCCTTCATATATACGGAAATTCTTATCGGACTATAAGAATTTCCGTATATACGGACGGACTGTTAAAAAATCCACAGTTTTATAAACGGACGACTAGGCAAGTAGGTTTTTGGGCCCTGAACACCGGGTCAAAAAGAATATAGCTTAGCTAAGGTATCCTCTGCCCGTCGTAAAAGGCTACAAAAATTCCGATGCGTTGGCCGGTGCAGCCACTAAGGAAGACGGGTCAGATCTAGTTCCACTGCCGTCTTCCTTCTTCTAGATGAGCGTGTTAATTACACTTAGATCATGTCATCAATTACCATCTGGTTAGGTAGTGGTGCAACGCTCATCTTTCGTGTGTTAAAAAGAGCCTAAGGACGTTGCCAGATGCGGCAGCACCATTTTTGCACAGCGATAGGTAAAGATAGGTTCGAAAAACGCAAGCGTAGCCGCAGGAAAAAACTAGATTATGTATACGCTTGTTTTCCCTGTCTACTATTTACTATTTTCGACTTAGGCTCGTTTGAACGCATCTACACTTCTATAGCCTACACTGTAGGTAGACTGTAGTGCAGACTCTACAGTAACCACTAGCTTTTCGTAATTGGGCAGAAACGCTCGCGACGCGAGGCAATTTATTTAAAAAATATCAAGTAGGTATATCTGCTATATTAATAATAAATATTTATTTATCAATGCTCATGCTTTATATTATAAGAAATACCTACATCTTATTAATAATCGTGGTAGAGTTCTTTGTATTAGGGGATAGGAGATCAGTCATGCTTCGACAGGGGTTAATCCGCCTTTAACCCGTATATTTGTTTATAGATAGGAGTGTATTATTTATTACATTAAAAGCTTTTTGGTCAAGTGGTATATGCCCTGACTTTTATTCCGTCTATACTGCCTAACCCGTCTAAGAGGAGGCCTGCGCTCTATAGTTGGATTACATACAAATTAGCAGGCTAACAAAAAGCCTTTTGGCTCTTTCGTACAAATAGTACAAGTAGTATTAGATAAACCCTTAGAGATACCGCTTTCCGTTTCTTTATATACTATGACTTCAATCACTACATAGTATAAAACTATGTAGTCTGTCCCTATGTATGTTCAAATCTTTTAAACGACGAAACGGATTTTGATGTGGTTTTTTTAATAGATTCAAGAATTGAATTCAAGAGGAAGGTTTATATGTATAACTTGCTGCGTCCCGCGGTTTACCCGCGTACGTAAGTCCCGATCCCGTGGGAATATCGGGATCAAAAGTAGACAATGTTACTCAGGGTGAATGAAGCTTTCTAATGGTGAAAGAATTTTTGAAATCGGTCCATCAGGTATCAGGAATTTTCAATCGGAAATCAGTTAAGCCGGGCGGGTCGCTAGTAGATAATAAAATAACATAAGCGTTTTAAAAATGAATATTATACGTCATAAGCTTTTGATCACGTATAATATTCATTTTCACCTCACAACCTCGGAAAGGATCGTTTTGCACGCTGATTTCCGCGTGCAAAATCGCATTTTGCGCCCTAGCGTGGAAAGAGATTTTAAAATTCGAATCTGTCTTCTCGATACTTTTAATAGAGAGCAAGTCCTTTGAAAATGCGCTAACCGGAACCTCATTTCTTTTTTTTTTTGTTCATGGCATCGAACCACGAAGTATTGTTGCACATTGCCAATGTAGTATTTATTGTTTATTATCATTAGTATCAAGCAGGTTTTTTCATGAATTATTCAATTTAGAGATTGTTTGCTTATTTTTATTATTTACGGTACAATAAGCGGTACATAATGCCGAATTGAGTTTTCTACCGGAAAAATGCACCTAGCGTTTTCCTCGCTGTAGTGAGGTGAAAAATTGTGTGTTTCACTCGGCAGCAAAGTTTTTTGCATCTCGTACCTTTGAAACCTTTGCGACGCTCAGCATTCTATATTTGAACCACTCGCTTGCGCTCGTGGTTCAATCCTAGCTCGCTAGCTCAGGTTTCAATACAAGTACTCGCTGCAAAAAACAACTTTGCAGCCTTGCATAACAAATAACTATTATTTTTTAATGGGTGAGTGTATTTTACCCATACATAAGATTCAGTTCAAATCAGGTTTTTTTTGAGAATTGTAACAAAATATTGTACCTACTTAACATAAAATGACAATAGGAATAGTAGATTGTATAACAAGGGAGCAAAATAGTATTTTTACGGCGAGGGCGTTACTTTGAATCACGAGCAAAGCGAGGAATTCTAGAATAGAATCCCGAGCGTAGCGAGGGATTCTAACGTAGAATTCTGAGCGCAGCGAGGGATTCAAAGTATACATCGCCCGAGGCAAAAATAATTTGGTGTATATCAAAATGACGGGTGTACGTCAAAATATATTGATTCTATGCACATGAAAGCAATGTTGTAGCAATGTGAGGAATGTGCGTAAAGTTTGAAGCAATGTGCTTATAAAAAACAAGGGTTATCGCAAAAAGCTAATGAGCCGCCAGCCTGATATCAGAATGACGGGTGTATTTTTAATATCAGCAAATTACTTGATATCTAAGGATGAAAATATTGCCATAGCAATGTTCCGGCAATGTGCTCGAACATACCAAAAGTACTATCGGAAGCGATGGAAGCTTTAAAAGAAATTTCGATAGTAAAGTTTTAAATATCAGCGCCGGCTAATTTCATAAAGGAAATCCGTCGAATAGTGTAAAGGAACATTTTAAACTAAGGGGTTCATGTCATCATTTATTTATGTTATACTCGTATAATTATAAACGCAATCACAGTTTCCGATAGTACTTTTGGTATGTTCGAGCACATTGCCGGAACATTGCTATGGCAATATTTTCATCCTTAGATATCAAGTAATTTGCTGATATTAAAAATACACCCGTCATTCTGATATCAGGCTGGCGGCTCATTAACTTTTTGCGATAACCCTTGTTTTTTATAAGCACATTGCTTCAAACTTTACGCACATTCCTCACATTGCTAGAACATTGCTTTCATGTGCATAGAATCAATATATTTTGACGTACACCCGTCATTTTGATATACACAATAATTTGCTCTCGAGTCATATACTCTACTTTTCATCCCCTTTCTATGAGAAAATAAATAAGATATGGTGTTACGTAATTCGTGAATATACCTGAAACTAATGAAACTCATGAAACTAACGAAAATAACGAAACTAACGAAACTAACGAAACTAACGAAACTAACGAAACAAACGAAACTAATACAATAAATAAATTCTGTGAACAACACACAGCGCCATTTAGCCCCGTGGTAAGCGACTAAGCTTGTGTTACGGTGACTCAACACATATCAGCCAGTAATTCATATAATTTACGTTTGATTTCTATGAATGATACATAATGTTCCAAATTCAAATTTACTTTGCTCCCGCCTATTTTATTTTGCTCCCGCCTGTTTTACTTTGCTCCCGGCTGTTTATCTCTTAACAGAAAAGAGCTACTTTGGTCGCACTTATAGAGGACCAAAGCGACACTTTTCAAATAGATGGGATGAAAAAATAATAACCATTTTCGCTTCAAAATGCCTCATATTCCTTTTTAAATTGCTCTCAATTTTGTTTTCATTAAATCATATCATTTCAAAATCATGAAATAGAAACTCCTCGTAATAGTTATTCAAGACCTCTAGCATCCATCAAGAAAGTTGATCTAACAAGTGAGTAGGTAGGAACAGGGGGACCTATCTATGTAAACTGGTACAATCTCCGGCTCCTGCTTGGCCACACCGACAATCCTGCAAAGCAAAACAAAAATATGAACAACTAGCTGTGTCTCGCAGTTTTACCCGCATAAATCCGGATCACAAAACTTGGTCTGCTCATCTCATAGGGTACTTTTTTCCCTAAATTCTCGGGACTTACTACTTTTACATTTAGAATATTAATATAAATAAATAATATTGCACAACGTTACACACAGCGCAATCTAGCCCCAAACTAAGCACTAGGCTTGTACTATGGCTACCAGACAACGGATACCTATACTACATTATTATACTTTTTTTTGTAAATACATACATATGATACACAGAAAATATAATATATTTCATATATATAAATAAATATACTTATTAGAATATTAATAGAATAGGATTTATGGATACTTACTCATAAACAACAGGTTTCTGCGTGGTGGTAGTGGTTGTTGTGTCCGTGTTGTTGACAACAATGATGACTTGTTGCTGCGACGGTTTGAACGCGTTCAGTAGGCTCCCGACCGCGCGCGTCTTCGATATTATCGCGTTCTGAATCACGTTCCAGAAGCTACCGATAATGCCTGACGATTGGACCTGGAAAATATATCAATCAATTAATTATAGCAGGACCTTGCACACAGCGCCATCTAGCCCTAAACTAAGCAAATAGGCATGTGCCATGGGTTCTACCTACTTAATATAAATAACAGATATCAAACTAATATTATAAATTTGAAAGTTTGTGTGTAAGTAGCGAACGAGTATTTTTGTTACTCCTTCACGCAAAAACTAATGAACTGATTGCGATGACACTGAATTAATACATAGGCAACTTTTTATCCCGATGTTCCCACGGGATCATCACGTCATGGGTTAACACATACCTAGGCTACTTCTTAACCCGGTATTCAAAAACCTGCGGGATCGGGACATACGCGGGTTAAACTGCGGGTGCAGCTAGTATATTATATAGGTAAGGAGAGGGACTTACCGAATTCACTGGCAGGTAATGCACCACTTGGACAGGCGAACTGTCCACTTCGACGGTTTGACCGGACTGAGCGTTGATTACTACAGTCTCACTTGCTGGTTGAGATAAACCTGAAAGTAATAAGCTTTAATAGAGATACAATGCTTCTAACTTAGCGCGGTACATACATGTTATTATGTACAGGCTACATAGCATACACGTACAGGGAAGTGACCTGCGATCAAGAAACTTGGAAAAGTGCGATCAATTCTCTGAAATGTTTTACAAACAACCGAGAAGCGACTGTTCTCATACTTCTTCTTTTTGTGTATTGGTGTGACTCTTCTAGTGTTAAAGTTTTCAGGTGGCCTTTTAAGCCTTTAACTTGACCTAACGACTTATATCAGAGATTACATCTGGAACCTCCTGCTTAACGTGCCTTCCGAAGCTCGGAGGAGCTCCAGAATAGTCGAGTTAGTTTTGTCTCACACAGTCTTATCGATCACCTATCCAAATAATGACCGCGGCAGGCGTCGCTTAAGGGGAAAGGATACCCTTTTCTCCAAACAGAACAAACGTAGTCGACTGTTTCGTCTCTGAATAAAGACATGAGAGGAAATAATATATTATTCAATATCGGCTGGCGCAGCTAAAAATGTACCTAGGTACAATTATTGTTGAAACTAAGTACTCATCAATATTGGTATTGATAATTATGTAATTGTAATTGCAGAATTACCGACAAATGATTTTCGTATGAAACTTGCTGGTTTACCTACTCATAGTTAAACTAAGTAATTGTGGGTGCAATTACCGATTCATTTACATATTGGTTTGGTGTTCGAGACTAGGCAACAAGTTATTAAAAGGGCATAAATCAAACCGACACCTAAAATAACGTAAAACGGAAATAAATATAGTGTTGTGTACCTACGTAAATACCTACCTTTTGTGAGTGAGTTACCGTCAGTTACCCACTTATTAAATTGTTAAGGTTTCTTACATCAAGAGGTAAACCGGAACCCGTCCTCCGTATGTATGTTTGTCAGGACATTTTTTCTCAGTAATAGAGATTTGATAAAACATTATTTCAAAATTTGAGACTTTAATAAGAAAACTTTAAAAATAGTAAGAAGTAAACTCACCAGCAAGCCCGGCTCCAAGCACAGCACCTTTGACGAAACCCAGTTTAGCGGCAGCTCCAGCAGCCAGTAGACTGAACCCTGAAGCTGGTGCTAATAGGTATGCCATGCATACAGCCTGCAAGCGCACAATGAAAAGATTTAGAAATTTCATAATTATTATTATTTAATGTTACATAAATTTATGTAATATAACAAAACTGTAACTTATCCATCTCTGTTTTTTTTTCAAGATATTACGTTTGAACTTAATATCTTGTAAAAAAACAGTAGGTACAATAACTTTACAATGTAAGTAAATATTAATTACTAAATTATTTTACTTTAGAGCTTACCGATAGTAAAGCGAATTTAATGTGCATCTTGTTTAATATTTAGAACTAAATTAAACACATGTTCGAAGGCCAAGGGCCATTTATAGACCTTTCCTAATTAATACTTAGGCAGGTACCTACTTAAGTAGTTGCGAAATTAACAATCAAAAACTGGATTAAAACTTGACGTCATTAGCGAAATAATTATTTTTATTGAAGTATTTTAATAGGCTATACCTAATTGTCCAGAAAAATAAACTAAATGTATTCGAAAACAGAAAGGTTTGCAGAACCATTGGTACACTAATTTCACGTCACGACACTGGCTCAACTTATAATAACTTTGTTTTACATAAGAAAAAAATATAGGCTTGCATTTGAATCTACCCACCTGACGATGTAACATTATATGCTTGCCATAAAGAAAACTAGATATTATTAATTCTAGACTTGAGGTGACTCCATGAGGAAAACTACGCGGGGAGTGAGTTCCACATCGCCGCACGTACAAGAGACAACAGTACGAGAGAAAAATATAGATACGTGGTGCTTGCTACGCGAAAAGAAGAACGCGCACCCTGAATGTGTGACTTTTTTTAGTATCCAGCTTCGTTATCTTGTAGTAAATAAGCAAGAGGAAACAAGATCGTGGAGTTTCTGGAAGCATTATCCCAGGATATAAACTTTTAGCTAACTTTCAAACAGCTAAAATAATCTCAAATATTTTCTTGTAAGTACAAATTATTCTATGTCAACTAGTTGTTTGCACAAATCGGGGCAAAACAGTAAAGTTGTAAATAAAGTGTGTCAGTGAGGTAGCGGCAAGTGGCAAGACGCATCGAAGTGATAATTGACCTGTCGATGAGCCGAGACTCGCATACTGTCCAGCAAGAAGATGTAGAGTCGATATTTCTGTATTTTACTTTTATGAGGAGTAAATTAAGTTGGGGCATATAGTTACTACCGGAGGAGTTTTATCCATAAAATGTTCCCATTGAGTTCGAATCTGTGCTGATTTGAATAACCTAAATACACCTAAAACAAATCAAATAATTGTAACGATATTTCAAACTAGTCTCGTAAAACAACTTTCCTTGCGGGGCAAATATGAGTTGGTGAAGCTTATATTTGCTATTGTCGAACCTACTTATTTTGCCTCTTCTTCAGCAGTTTGTTGTTTAAAGACACCAATACCAATTAAAATCGATCCACAATCTAAACTGTTCAGCCTATAGAAGTCTCCACGGGTGAAGGAAGGGTTGCTGCATACGTAACGCGTTTTTTCTCGGAACGTGTAGATTTCTGCATACCTATATTAAAAAAATCCCGTCCCATTCCGCCTCAACTATATTTTTATATGCAAAAGTACAAGTTCCGTCCCGCACGAAATAAAAACAAGTCACGTATGCAGCAACCTTTACTCTAAATATTTTCTGTTCTCTACTGTAAATGTTTATTTTAACTTTCCTTCAAACTGTACCTATGAAAGTTCGACTTTATTTTAGATCTAGGTATATACTCATTTCTAGATAGAGTTCCGTCCTATCAACTGTGCTTTCTCAGCCGACTTCAAAAAAAGAAGGAAGTTCATAATTCGATTCGTATATTTTTTTAATTAAACATTTGATTGCTTGTACTATATATATTATTTCATAATTAATGCTTGAAACATCAAGAAGAGCATACCAAAGCTATGGAGATGGACAAATTAATGATGATATTAAAGGTAACATAACTTTAAAGATATTCAACTCAATTTGGCTTTATATAGTTGTTTTCTGATTACTCGAAGATAGACAGCTCGATCTACTGGGATCTTTTTAGATATAATATTATAAAAATAAAATATATGTATAAATTATGTACCTATTGCGCCATATACAATAGCGTCACACTCTTCTAGTCTTTCAAAAGTCATTAGGTTGAGTAGGTATCTATGTACCTATACCTGACAATTTTAAATAAACCTACCAAATGATAAAAAATATATTTTTAGCGATGGTATTTAAAATAATTAAAATATAATCCGTGGAAAAGGCCATTTCAAAATAAAAAAAATGCTTATTGGAATAGTTATGTTTATATTTTTAGCCATTTGTAGGTACCTACCTATGTAAATGTTACCTACCTATCAATTGGTTAGATTTACGAAATATTTAGTTTTTCTGTCTAAGTTTTATGTGCTATCATTAAATATTGACTTACCTACCTACATAACATAAAAACCGGCCAAGTGCAAGTTGGACTCGCGCACGAGGGGTTCCGTACCACCATCACAATTGGGTACGGAACTCTAAAATAAAAAAAATCTGCAAAAATTTCAACTGTCTAGCTATCGCGGTTCAGAAACACAGCCTGGTGGTTGTGACAGACAGATGGACAGTGGGGTTTTACTAAAAGGGTCCCGTTTTCCCCCTTTGGGCACGGAACCTTAAAAAGCAAGCAGCCTACCTTTTTGCCACTGTTCACATAGGTCCTTATTCGGCGTGTCAAAATGTTGATAAAAATTACAGATAGGTACGCTTACAGGATCAAGGTCGATCATAATTCATAACACAATTAGTGTGTTTAGTGTGCAAAACTTGGGGTGTGGTGTGTGTACTTAAATTATATATTTTGTGATTATTTTGATAACAACATAGTAGGTATGTCCCTGACATTGATAGTGACAGATACACCTTTTGGGATCAAGGTCAAAAATAACAGTATCCTATCCGTTATCCGCTGTTTCCATAGTACAAGCCTAGGGGCTAGATTGCGCTGTGTGCAAAATCATGCAATATAAGTATACATTCAAGCCTATCTTACCAAGAATTATACTTTATTCCTTTTACTTATAAACGATCATGATTAACAGATGACTAAGTTTTTTAACGTTCTTTTGTCACAGTAAAAGACAAACGATACATAGTTTATGCGGTTGTTAATCATCGTTTATAAGTAGGAGGTATTTCTATAGAAGTTAACCAACAGATACAAGCATAAACATTTTTATTTTCAAATATAATTTCACTTAATTTGTCCACTCATTCCCAGTTGGGAACTTTTCCACTACGATCGAAATGGGTAACAGGATGAAACAATTACGCAACCGTTTCAAAAAACTTTATGCATAGATACGGTAGTGAGACGATTGAACTGCAGAATAACGATGTAGTGGACAATTGTCAAGTCAAAAAACAGTGTCAATTGGTCAAGTCGTTCATTTGTGTCGAATGGTCAAGTCATTCATTTGTGTCGATTGGTCAAGTCTTAGAAAAGTGTTAACTGGTCAACTCCTTTTTAGGGTTTTTAGGGTTCCGTACCCAAAGGGTAAAAACGGGACCCTATTACTGAGACTTCGCTGTCTGTCTGTCTGTCTGTCTGTCCGTCCGTCCGTCCGTCCGTCCGTTCGTCTGTCACCAGGCTGTATCTCATGAACCGTAATAGCTAGAAGGTTGAAATTTTCACAGAAGATGTATTTCGGTTGCCGCTACAACAACAAATACTAAAAACAAAATAAAACAATTATTTAAGAGGGGCTCCCATACAACAAACGTGTTTCAAAAACTACAAGGGAATCGAGTAGGTCGTGGAATTCAAAATGGCCGCCCTTTGTGCCAAAGTTTTTTTTTTCTTTTTTTTTTTGAGTGGTGTAGTCGTATGAAGGGAGTAAGGATCGAAGCTAAATATTTCACATTTTCAAATTTAAATTTAAAAATTGGATGTAAGTCATTTTAGGGTTCCGTACCCAAATGTCATAGTGGTACGGAACCCTTCGTGCGCGAGTGTCGCACTTGCCCGGTTTTTTTTTTAAATAAAAGTATGAAATCGGTATTTTGAAACTAGTCATACTAAAAAGTTTAATTGCAAATTGACTTAGATAATTTTTAAATTTAAAGGTTAATACGTTAACGAAAACAAAAGACAATCGGAATAGAAACAAAAGACGATCAGAGTAGAACCAAAAGGCGATCGGAGTAGAAACAAAAGACGATCGGAGTAGAAACAAAAGGCGATCGGAGTAGAAACAAAAGACGATCGGAGTAGAAACAAAAGACGATCGGAGTAGAAACTAATGGAGATCGGTGTAGAAACATAAGACGACAGCCCTACAATGACAATGCTCGTTACATTCTACCTATACCTACATAACTAACTATGCTATTCTAACTCTATCAGCTACCACTGACCTATTATATCGTAAAAAATGATAAACATTACATACAAGAAACGATTAGAATAATATTTACAAACGATTTATATGTTTTCAACTATCTTAGCGGTACCTAGTTAAAGTAGGTATATTATAGCTCTGTAATATCATCATCATCCGAGCGATGTTCCCGGTTGCATCCCTCTCGAGAGACCGGGGTCCGCTTTCCTACTTTTACGTCTCCACTTCGCACGATCTTCGGCATCCCGTGTAGTGAGGCCATTTGCACGCATATTCGATTTTACGACGTCAAGCCAGCACTTCTTGGGTCTTCCCAATCTGCCGCGGCCGGGCGGAGGCGCCATAGCAAGACATTTGTTTCCCACGTAACTAGCCGGTTTTCGTAGAACGTGGCCGTACCACCGTAAGCGGCATTCTTGCAATTTGTCTGCAATGTCTCGGACATGAAGGCTGCCCCTGATGCGGAAGTTTATGACGCGGTCTTTTCGTGTCACTCCACACATCCAGCGCAGCATCTTCATCTCCGTGACACGCAGCTCCTGCTTATGTCGCTCAAGCACTGGCCACGTCTTACTACCATACAAAAGGACAGGTCTAATGATGGTTTTAAAGACCTGTCCCTTCAGTTTAACCGGCATTTTGGGGTCACAGATGACACCAGTTACCTCTCGCCACTTAGCCCAAGCCCAAATCACAAACGTGATTTTTCAAAGTAAAACGAATCGTAAGCGCGATTTATTTTTACCACTGGCGTCATCTAGTGATAAACTGGCGTCAGTGGTACTCAACGTCAAGAGAAATGCAAACGTGCGTCGTCATTGCGTACAAGGATTCCGCTTGGTCCAGTGTTTATTTTAGGGTTACGTTTTCTATTGTGATCCCCAATCGTGGTAATAGTACGGAACCCTTCGTGTGCAAGTCCGACTCGCACTTGGCCGGTTTTTTTTATTACGCCGCTAATTTATCCCACTATAGGGCCATGCTTCCTCTTAAAGGGGTTAGCAGCAAGACGTCACGTGGCCCTACTTCGGACTGGCGAATGTCCCATGCCCTCAGAAATTAAAAATTATTTATTTCTTTTTTTTTCAGCTAATACTGATATCAGTGATCTTCACGAGCTCCGTGCAAGCTGGCAAACAGAGCTATTTCCCACACAAGTACCACAAAAACTACAGTATAGACAGAAACGCCTACTCCAACTCTTGGGCAAAATCATCCAACTACGCTCAAGTACCACCGTATTTGATTTTCAATAGGAAAATCGGGGCGTATTATCCGTATTATAAATACCCGGATACGAACAGTGTGAGAAGAAATTCTATTGGTTATAGAAAACGTTTGCCCTTAGGACCGGAATGCTTGGAAGGATGTTAAGGAGCCCATTTGGTCAGCAGAGTCAGCAGCTAATAAGAAAATAGAAAAAATAATAGTCTTGAATTTGTCTTAAAGTATTACTTGCCTTATATACCTAGTGTATTATCAATAAAGACACAAAAAGGATTTGCGTGTCTTTATTTCAGCTCGATATGATGGGTACCTGTGGCGCAAGCGTGACAAACATTACAACGGATTTGTAAGGGTTCAAATCGCAGAACTTACTTAACTAGCCTGTTTAGAGTCATATAGCCTTATTAATAAACGTGGAGTAAGGTCGAAGTAATTTTACAACTTTTTGTTTGTAAACAAAATGTCTGTCATCTTTGAAAGTTCTTATGAGTTCTTGTCACGGAAAAACACAAAGTAAGGTTCTCACTACTTCGACCTTACTCCACGTTTATTAATAAGGCGATTAGAGGGTAGGTACTTACAACAATTTGATTCTACTGCGTAATTCAAACCAGATGGTTTGAATTCGGGTAAACACTCGTCTGTGACGCAGATGCGTCACAGACGAGTGTTTACCCACTGCGCCGTAGAGGTCATTGTGGACCTCAGACTCAGAGGCATCAATTAATTGTGTATGACGAATGAATTGATTTAATTGTGTTTTAATTACGGATTTAAGGAAACGGAATAAGTTTATAATATGTTTAAAATATTATCTAAGTATACCTACTACAGGTAATACAAAAAAATAAACCTTGTACTGTACCTACTTTTTGTTTTTCTAAAGAAGAGGCGGCAGCTTGTGATGTGACCCGCATAAATAAAATAATTTGCCATATTTTATATTGTACTTTGGAGGCTCAAAAGTTCTCTATAGACCTCAGCTCTGTTTTTAGTGCAGTACACATACCTTTCCCTCCCTCCCCTTAATTATGCTCCCATCCCTTGCTCCTTTCCACTGTATATTATATCTCCAATCAAAAATATTTGTTCCTTTCTCGATAAATGTACCTATCACTGTTGTTATGGATTTAACCATTCTTCCCCACAGGACAGGCTCAGCCTAGTGTGGTAGATCCGATAAATTGTTTACTTGGACTGTATACTTTTTGGTAAATATTTTTTTTTTTTACTTTCGACTGCCATTAAAAATGATCAAAATTGTAACTTTAAGACTATTCTGACGACAAGGTGGTTCCAGTAGGTGCTCTATAAATCTGTCTCTATATAGGATCTATAGAAAAAAAATACTTAATAAGATAATAGAATCTACTCCTAAGGAAATATATTTCTTTAGAATTGCTTTAGAAGCGGAATCAATTTGGTAGCATCCTAGAATGCAGTAGGTAATTAACTGGGATGCTATTCTGCTCAACATTCAGAAGGTTCTTATCAGATCGTCACCAACCTTTTATGGAACCAATGAGAAAATACACGCAATTAGTATTTTTCAACTAGAAATAGCCGTCCTTCGGCAGTCGGGTAAAAAATAATCATCGGACCTCAAACGGCGGATATATCCGTTTATATGCGCAAAGAAGCATAGGTAGGTAGGTAGGTATATCAGAATTCATAACCACCTTCTTTTTTGGAAGTCGCTAGTTGGTTAAAAATGATTAAATAACAAGATTGATTATAGGTTTAATTTCTGAAAAACTCAGCTAGGCAATTTAGCTAAGGTATGGGATGGGATCCCAATCCGCCCATAAGCCGTACAGTCTGTGTAGATAATCATTAAATGGTATATCATAAATAACGTATCGAGACGAGAGGCTTTGTTTTTGTGAATATAATAGTTCAATGAACTCTATGAAAAAACCTGGCATCTACGATATTTGGTCATACTCAGTGTAAATCGAGTAGAGGCAATTCTAGATACATTTCGTTTATTAACTAGGATTTAGAATCCTATTCTTATACATCAGGATTAAGGTCATAGAGTAGGTACATACAATATACGTACTGGAATTCAGATCATACCTATAGAAAAAACAACCCAAATTTTAATTTACCTACATACCTAGGAGGAACCTACATACTTATCTAAAATAGCAAAAACGTAAAAAGGTAACGTTAAAAATATTATACCACTTACCTGCTGTGACCACCGCACCGAAAGTCTCCCTTGCTACCAGTCTGCCTGCTACAGCAAGGCCCCAGGTCGTCACTTCTCACGACTCTTGATCATCACTTCATCACTATAGCGAGCCAGCTCTGCTGTAAATAGTATGAAGATATTTACATAATATAATATGAACTTTTACCATACGTAAAACCCGGGGTGGGGTGCGAACGCGGCGTGGGCGGCGGGCGGCGGCGGCGCGAGCGCATAGCTGAACGGGGCGGGCCGCCCTGCTACGTCGTCCTTAGTCATGAGTAGGGCATGCAATATCGGAAGGTTTTCAATCCCGGGGCGATATCGATATTAAGAGCTCAATCCCGGGATCCCGGGATTGATACTGGGATTTTAGATATCGTTAAAAAAAGCGAATTTAATACAATAAAAATGTGTTAAATATAAAATATTTAATATATTTAAGACTCTAGTGGTTTCATTACGTAAGTAAGTTACCCCGAGGGCCGTCCACCCCATCATTTTGGAAATATGGGGGACAAATAGCCTAAACCCGAAAGTGTCTAAACTTTCGCGCCAAATTCTAGGCGCACCACTAAAATGATGTTAACAGAAAATTTTTGCATGCGAGCTTGTATAAAAAATACTTGACTTAAAAATTGCAATGAATCACGTTACTTTTATTGTTTTAAACATTTTACCAATTCCCTACGCTTCTAAATCTTTACAGATCTCTTCCTCAGGGGTAGACTAATTTGGGTTTAATTTTAATAGTTCCATTCAATCATTCCATGAGGAAAAATATGGCTAAAAACCTTAATTTATACTGAAATAGTAAATTGCTCAAATCTCGATATCGGATCACTCAATCCCGGGATTATAATATCGAACTTTTGCGTCCGAGATCCCGGGATTACGATATCCCGGGATCCCGGGATTCATGCCCTAGTCATGAGTACATCAAAACTAAACTTTAAAAAGGTAAAAAAAATAAACCGAAAACAAATTACATGTCTCCGAGTAGGTATGTGGTACCTTACATTCCAGCGTCGGGGGACGCGGAAACGTATAAGATACTATAAGCACGGGTCGGTTACCATCAACTTCTGTGACACATGCCCGCCATTGCCCGCGGCCCCCGACGCTGGAATGTAAGGTACCACATACCACTCGGAGACATGTAATTTGTTTTCGGTTTATTATTTTTACCTTTTTAAAGTTTAGTTTGTTTTAACTTGGAAGATTTTAAGTCGGGGGTTTTTTAAATTTTTAATTTAATGTTTTTATTTCACCCTTTTTTAACCCCCGACGGAAAAAGAGGGGTGTTATAAGTTTGACGTGTCTGTGTGTCTGTCTGTCTGTCTGTCTGTCTGTCTGTCTGTGTATCTGTCTGTGGCATCGTAGCTCACGAACGGATGAACCGATTTGAATGTAGTTTTTTTTGTTTAATAGGTGTCTTTTGCGCGAGTGTTCTTAGCTATGTTTGATCAAAATCGGTTCAGCCGTTCATAATATATGTTGGTTGAAGCTCGGAAATAAAAACCGAATGTTTTCAAATATGCCCGAGTGGGGTATCCAATAAAAGAGCATGACTGTTGTGACAACAATATGCAAGTTTCGTCAAAATCGGTTCAGCCGTTCAAAGTATATGTAGGGTCAAACTCGGAAATAAAAACCGAATGTTTTCAAATATACCCGAGTGGGGTATCAAATAAAAGGACGTGACTTTTGTGACAACAATAAGCATGTTTCATCAAAATCGCTTTTACAAAAAGGGTGAAATAAAAAAATTAAAATAAAAATTTAAAAAATCCCCGACTTAAAAAATCTTCAAAGTTAAAACAAAACTAAACTTTAAAAAGGCAAAAATAATAACCCGAAAACAAATTTAATGTCTCTGAGTAGGTATGTGGTACCTTACGTTCCCGCGTCGGGGGACGCGGGAATGTGTCACAGAAGTTGATGGTAACCGACCCGTGCTTATAGTACCGCGTCCCCCGACGCGGGAACGTAAGGTACCACATACCTACTCAGAGGCATTAAATTTGATTTCGGGTTATTATTTTTGCCTTTTTAAAGTTTAGTTTTGTTTTAACTTTGAAGATTTTTTAAGTCGGGGATTTTTTAAATGTTTAATTTAATTTTTTTTGTAAGAGCGATTTTGATTAAACATACATATTGTTGTCACAAAAGTTCCGTCCTTTCATTTGATACCCCACTCGGGTATATTTGAAAACATTCGGTTTTTATTTCCGAGTTTGACTCTACATATATTTTGAACGGCTTAGCCGATTTTGATTAAACGTGCATATTCATGTCACAAAAGTTATGCTCTTTTATTTGATACCCCACTCGGGCATATTTGAAAACATTCGGTTTTTATTACCGAGCTTCAACCCACATATACTATGAACGGCTGAGCCGATTTTGATCAAACATAGCTAAGAACACTCGCGCAAAAGTCACCTATCAACCAAAAAAAACTACATTGAAATCGGTTCATCCGTTCGTGAGCTACGATGCCACAGACAGATACACACACACACACACACAGAGAGAGAGACAGACAGACAGACAGACACGTCAAACTTATAACACCCCTCTTTTTCCGTCGGGGGTTAAAAATAAACCTAAGCATACCATGTTCCAATCCCCACAGTCCAGTCCGGGGCACCCCGCATCCGCGCAGTGTGGACCGCATCTAATCCTATAACAAAATTGAGGTGTGACCAAGCGTATAAAACCGTGATACCTGCTTGTATGGTTTGTTGCCCCTCGCCATGCAAACTACGGGAAGTACCTAATTAGGTACACTACGCCACATTATATCTTCGTGATAAAAATACGAGTAAACACCGTAGAACTCAATCAAAACTGACCTCAGAATGGAAAACACGATTAAATAAGTATCTGTGTTTTTCCTTAAAAAAATCCTGACGCTATAAAGTAAAACCGATTAAAAGTTCATTAGACGGAAACAAATAAAATAATCAAGGTGTAATCAAGTTTGCGCGTCGTCGTCGTGTCGTTCGACGGGTGGGTGGGTCTATTATGATTGTTTTTTATTTATTTAATTTGCATTTTTAAACGTCGCTTCTCTTTTATATTGTTGCTGATCAGTTGTAAGAATTGGTATTTGCAATTATTGCTAGAGTTATCAAAGGAATGCTCTTTCACCGCTCTCTACCTAAGCCACTAGCAATACATCGGCCAAGCAGGCCGGCCGGGCCGATCAAAGTGAAGTCACAGAAACAGAGCTCCCACCTCTGCTCGAAGGCTGAATGCCGATTGTACTCGTAAGTGGTGAGTGAGCCAGGTAGTTTATGGACCCTCACGGAGCCGGTCACCTAAGTATAAAATCCAGGGAAGCGGAGTTAAAAACAAACATTAAAAACAATAAAGCCTAGTTGGGAACTTCTTTTTAGGGTTCCGTAGCCAAATGGCAAAAAACGGAACCCTTATAGATTCGTCATGTCTGTCTGTCCGTCTGTCCGTCCGTCCGTATGTCACAGCCACTTTTCTCCGAACTATATCAAACTTATACGTGTGGGGTATCTATGGATAGGTCTTCAAAAATGATATTGAGGTTTCTAATATATTTTTTCTCTAATCTGAATATGTTGCGCGAGAGACACTTCCAAAGTGGTAAAATGTTGGTCCATGTAACTTCTAAAGTAATGGAATGATAAAACTAAAAAAAGTATATGATGTACGTACATTACTATGCAAACTTCCAACGAAAATTGGTTTGAACGAGATCTAGTAAGTAGTTTTTTTTAAACGTCATACCTTTCAAAACAAAATCTGTTGCATAGATAATGGTACGGAACCCTTCGTGCGCGAGTCCGACTCGCACTTGGGCGTTTTTTTTTATTTTAAAAGTCAGTAAAAAAGAGCCCTGCGATATTTATATTAAGCCCGATTTCGCACACGAACGCAACACGCTGCCTGTATGCGATACCTCTTCCAGAAGCCAGTGAGCTCACATAGAAACACCTGTTTATGACCTGTTTCTAACAATTATATCCATATAAAAGGATGAGAACGAGATTCCGAAGCAGTCGCTTGTTGATTTTCGATACAGCACAACTATAGCACAAAATGTCAAAGTACATGGTGAGTATCCATATTTCTTTGTTTGTGTTTTTATATGGGACAGATTGGGCCGTTAGGTATCTCATTATATTAGTCATTAAACGGTTAGTGACGAGCGGATAAAGATGTAGCACGCTTACCTACTTGTTTCTTAAAGAGTTTGACATCAGTGAAGTAATGAAGGTCTGCGTTCAAATGCGATACTGTTCCGACCGATAGATCTTCCTTAGTGACTGCACCGACTTGGACAACGTAGCTGGTGACAACTGATTGTTTCTCTACCGCCCAGGCTAAATTCTATTTTCTTTTTTTAATATCATTAAATGCAACCGATTTCGTAAAACACACCAAAAGTTACACATTTACAACTATTTTTTAACAATAATAATTTCCATTGCAGATCCTCGCTCTGGCGCTGATTGCCGTCGTGGCAGCCAATCCAGGTAAGTTCAAATCAAATCAAAGTGAATAAAAATATAGTAAGAACTGTTTTAGTTAATTAGGTAGGTACTAGGTACCTACATATATTCATAATATTTTAAAAACCATGAGTCTTATTTTTCTGCAACAATACGCATCATGCCTGAAAAAGCAAACAAGATCACTATAATAATATTTATTTACTTTTCAGGCTACGGCGCCGGCGGGCACGGTAGCCACGGCGGCGGCGGCCACGGCCACGGACACGAAGAACATAGCCACAGTCACGAAGATTATGGTCACAGTCACGAAGAACATGGCGGCCACGGCGGACACGGCGGCCACGAAGAACACGGCGGCCACGGAGGACACGGCGGGCACGGAGGACACAAGCTACAGGGACACAAAGGACAATACGGACACGGCGGTGGCCACGGGGAGAGTTACGACTTCGGTGGACATGGCGAACACGGCGGACACGGCGTCCAAAGCGGCGGTGGCAAAGGGCATGGTGGACAACACGATACAGGGTTCGAATACGGCAGCAGCCACGGAGGACACCACAGTGGTGGCTATGGACATTAAAACATTAAATTAGATATTAAAATTTAGGAATTAATTTGCCGTATTTTAGCGCAATGATTTTTTTTTTAATAATCATGGAGAACGATACTCTTATTTATTAAAGTTACTCAAATATGGAGTATTAGGCTGTGCGTGGGTTGATCCATCAGTCAGTCAGTCAATCCGACAAAACCTTTTATAGATATAGATTGCTCTTCAAGACATGTTTTTTTTGTTTGTTTTTTTTTTTTAATGAAGGACTGAAGCGTGTATGTATTTTTTTGTTTTTAAAGTTTTACAAGAACAAAATACTAAAAAAAAACTTTGTTTTTTGTTTTAATTTAGGTGCCATTTCTTTTAATATAGGTAGGTACCTAATCCCACAAAATATATATACCTACCTTTTTTTAATTACGGTTTTTGAATAATACCGGTGAGTTCCGGACTGGAATCGACATGTAAGTCGAAGTAAAGTCCAAGATCTGCTTAAATAGCATGAGTTCTAGCCCCTCTGCAAATTTGGAACGAAAACAATGGTATTTTTTTGATACTAGAATTTGGCAGAATCCCTTTTTTTTTTCGTCTACTTTGATGATTTGGTATGCTGTGCTGGCAGTAAAATGTGAGTTCCGGACTGGAATCGATTTGTAAGTCGAAGTAAAGTTCAAGATCTGCTTAAATCGCATGAGTTCTAGCCCCTCTGCAAATTTGGAACGAAAACAATGGTATTTTTTGATAGTAGAATTTGGCAGAATCCCTTTTTTTTTCGTCTACTTTGATGATTTGGTATGCTGTGCTGGCAGTAAAATGTGAGTTCCGGACTGGAATCGATTTGTAAGTCGAAGTCAAGTTCAAGATCTGCTTAAATCGCATGAGTTCTAGCCCCTCTGCAAATTTGGAACGAAAACAATGGTATTTTTTTAATACTAGAATTTGGCAGAATCCCTTTTTTTTTTCGTCTACTTTGATGATTTAGTATGCTGTGCTGGCAGTAAAATGTCAGTTCCGGACTGGAATCGATATGTAAGTCGAAGTAAAGTCCAAGATCTGCTTAAATCGCATGAGTTCTAGCCCCTCTGCAATTTTGGAACGAAAACAATAGCATTTTGTCAATACTCGAATTTGGCAGAATCCCTTTTTTTTTTCGTCTACTTTGATGATTTGGTATGCTGTGCTGGCAGTAAATGTGAGTTCCGGACTGGAATCGATTTGTAAGTCGAAGTCAAGTTCAAGATCTGCTTAAATCGCATGAGTTCTAGCCCCTCTGCAAATTTGGAACGAAAACAATAGCATTTTGTCAATACTCGAATTTGGCAGAATCCCTTTTTTTTTTCGTCTACTTTGATGATTTGGTATGCTGTGCTGGCAGTAAAATGTGAGTTCCGGACTGGAATCGATTTGTAAGTCGAAGTAAAGTCCAAGATCTGCTTAAATCGCATGAGTTCTAGCCCCTCTGCAAATTTGGAACGAAAACAATGGTATTTTTCTAATACTAGAATTTGGCAGAATCCCTTTTTTTTTTCGTCTACTTTGATGATTTGGTATGCTGTGCTGGCAGTAAAATGTGAGTTCCGGACTGGAATCGATTTGTAAGTCGAAGTGCTATCCCGAATCTAGTAAAACAGCGTGAGTTCAAGCCTCTGCCAGCACATGGAACGACGACAATAGTATTTATCGACTGTTCAGATTTGCTGGACAAAATGACTGTCGAATTTTTATATTTGATTTTTTTGACGAAAAACCCCAGAACTATTTCTAAAAAGTATCAGGAACTGTAGAACTAAGCTCTATTCAAATAAAAATCAAATAATTTTGTGATGTGCTGAAAAATACCGAGAAGTTAGCACATCATTTAAAAAAAAAAATTAAGCCAATAGAGCCAGAACTATTTATAAAAGTATCAGGAACTATAGAACTCGACTGCATGCGAATAGAACTCACATTATTTTTTGATCTGCTGGACAATGCTCTGCTAAGTTCACAAACATTATTTAATAGAGATAATCGTTACAAATAGTCGGTGGTGGGGCGTATATTATTTATTATTATTAGGTACTAGCTGACCCGACAGACGTTGTCCTGTCGTTTAGTATAAAAAAATAAAATTCATCAAAATCGGTTTAGCATTTTTTCTTTCATAAAAACCTTCTCCTGACAATAGCGCTCACAACAAAAAAAGAATTATCGAAATATGTGTAAAAGTTTAAGTGTGATGCCGTGCCAAGGGAAATAGGGATTGATTTTTATATAATAGAGATAGATAAGATAAGATATAAGATAAGATAGGTATACTAGTTATATAAATGCAGTGACTCAAGAACGGCTGGACCGATTTTTATGATGTTTGTATTGTTATATTCGAATGAGTCTAGAATGGGATAGAATGCAGGTAAAATAAGAGTTATGATAACGTAACGCAAACTAAATAAATTAGATAATTTTATCACTATCTTTTCTTCTATCTATTCTCTCTTTCGATAATTTAATTTTCTCATACAGTTGGTACTAGGTACGTGTATGTACTAATACAGTTTACCTAGTAGCTAGTGCGCCTAGACACTCTTAGCTATGCCACAGTTTAAAGGCTGGCGCAGACCGGATGCGTATGCGTAGTCACGCGCGTAGTTACGTCCGTACCCCTGAGTTGTAATGTATGAAACTGTATGAGACAGGTTACACTGCTTGCGTAACGTAGACGTGCGCGTCGACGCAATGCGTAGCCCTACGCAACACAGCTCTCAAGTCACAAACCAGCTGCAGGACTACGCCGTACCTTACGCATAGCAGAGCGGCAACGTCGCATTGATGACGTTGTATTCAATGGCGCGGCATGTTGGACGCCGCCACACCGAACAAATTTGAACACGCACGCTACGTATCTTATTTGTGCGTTGCCCTACGCGCGTAACTGCAGTCAGTTGTATTTTTTTACATACTATCGGAACGTACTTAGTGGTGTTTTGCTTTGTTAAAATGAATAACGAAAATAAAGAAAAAGTGATTGATATTGTTTGGCAATACGAGGACCATGGACCATGGATATTCTGCACACGCAGATATATTCTAACACAAAGGTGGTAAAATTGCTTCTTCCTCGAGAAGCAATTTTACTACTTACTATGAACTACTTGGCCCATATACCCAATCTTCGTCAGACATTGTGCACAACTAAGCATCGAAAACAGTAGGTACGGGTACACAATGGGCGTTGCGTACTGATCGTAACGCGCGTAGTTACGCGTAACTACGCATCCGGTCTGTGCTAGCCTTAACTAGTAATGGTTCCTCGGCGGCGTTTGTTAGCTATGCCAGCTATGCTTTTTTATTACTAAACAGGGAAATTCCATTTTCAAACATACGATAACTATATAAGTACAAGTTTTGGGAACAAGATTTTTTTTTTCTTTGATAAATCTATGTAGAGCGCATGTAGAGCATTATCGTTGTGGCCTGCCATATGCCAGTGTCAAGTAACTACCGACTCATCGTACAGAATATATATAAGTAAGTAAGTATAAGTATAAGTAAGTAAGTCTAAGTAGGTACACTACTTACTTATTGACTAATCTTCAGTAAGTAATCTTCTTCTTCTTTAGTAAGTATTGTTTGCAACAGCCTACGATGAGGCTCAGGTTTACCAGGAGGGTAGGGGAGGGGGGTCCGCCCTCAAAGAACCACTGTCGTCAAATACCGCTTTAGGTGGCTTTAGTCCCAGTTTATAAGCGTGAATAAGGACATTTATAAGTGCGAAAGCTTTCATGTGAAACATAACTAAGTTTATTCTGATTATTCTCTAACGTCAAAAAGCTTATGAACTGGTTATGATGAAACTGGGAATACCTAGACATTGTTTATTACTCGAAAATGTTACATACTAATTTAACCAGGTTGGTATTGCGATGGTGGAGCCGCCGCAGAAACGGTAATTAATTATGTAAAAAGAATTGAAAACTCTCCAAGTATTATAGCAATTAGAGCATAGTAAACTAGTCAACTAAACACTTTTTGTTAGTAATATTTACCTATAAAAGATCATTGTATTTACCCAAAACTATGAAGGGTTTGATTTTTAACTCGTTAATTCCCAAGTCCATATATAAATGCAAACGTTGTAGTTTTTTTTTCTTAAAATAGTAAAAATACATTTGTAGTAAAGACCAAAAAAAGAACTATTATTTATAATAAAAAAAACTACTCTTATTTATACGATCAAAGAAAGATTCACCTTCAGGTGACACTGGGCATTGTATAGTAATGCTGAAACATGTGTGAATTGTTGTATTAGGTAATTGATTGTTCTCCTGTATTGGTAAAATTAAAAAAAATGACTGTTAGGTATATAGTGTAAAAAAACCCGGCCAAGTGCGAAACTCGCGCACGAAGGGTTCCGTACCACTATCACAATTGGGTACGGAACCCTAAAATGGTTTACAACAACTTTGATTCAAAGAAAATCTGAAACTTATAAGAAACTCTTTGGTCAGTGAAGGCAGACTAGTATATTTGACAGATAGGGCAGCCATTTTGAATTCCATGACCAACTCGATTTGACGCGACCAATCAGAAGCGACCTCACATTGCCTTGTAGTTTTTGAAACACGTTTGTTGTATGGGAGCCCCTTTTAAATAATTGTTTTATTTTGTTTTTAGTATTTGTTGTTGTAGCGGCAACCGAAATACATCTTCTGTGAAAATTTCAACCTTCTAGCTATTACGGTTCATGAGATACAGCCTGGTGACAGACGGACGGACGGACGGACGGACGGACAGACAGACAGACAGACAGACAGACAGACAGACAGCGAAGTCTCAGTAATAGGGTCCCGTTTTTACCCTTTGGGTACGGAACCCTAAAAATTACAAACCTCTGTCACCGGTGATACTGGGAATTGACGTAAACAAATTACACAATTAAATGCCCTAAAAAAGACATCAACGCGCGCTTGTAATTTTTGTGACATCATAAGAACTACAAGTAGTTTATGTGACGTCATAAAACGAGTAGAAGCAGTAGAAGGTAAGTTTCATCCGTCGGAAATACCGTTCGTCGGAAGCGAGGCATGGCCCAGGCTACCGATCGCGATGGTTAGGGTCGCAGTGATAGGAACCACCTAACAATATACTACGTGCCGTAACAAGGACGATTGCCTACTAAACATTTCACAAATTACATTAGAAATTGTCTCTACACTAAGCACACACTCGTAAAAATAACATCCTAAAAACCCTACCACGTAGAACTTAAGAGAGTCACCCAAGTTTTTACAACAAGAATAAATAATAGAGGTAAGTACACATTTGTTCGATAAAAAATGTTTTAATAAGATCAAACCGCAAAAACGTAAGAGAACACTAATTTATTCATCTCCCAAACCTAAAACAAGAAATTTAGGTTGTTATCATTTGAATCAGGTTCCGGATAACCTCACGACTAGTAATGAACGAACAGATAGGCACATAGATCACCAAAGGATGTGGAATGAATCCAAGATTCATATAAAAGGATGAAAACGTGACACAAAGGCAGTCGTTTCTTGATTTTCGAAACAGCACAACATAGCAAAATGTTGAAGTACTTGGTGAGTGATATTTTTTTTATTATCCGTATTAACTAGCTACGTTGCGCGGTTACTGAGACGTAACATCAAGCAAGGGCCTAACTTTCAGTTCTAAATAACATGTGCAGTACCTAAGCAGGGCTGGGACCTTACTCTCAGCTCTGTATTTCAGGAGCTAACTCTTACAGTTCTTAATAATTATCTAAATAAAACAAATAAATCTCCAAACACATTTTTTTGACGACAAAATACTGATAACGAGTTATTTAGAGCTGAAAGTAAGGTCCCTGATTGAGTCTTGCATTCCACATGTGCATGTTGACATTTTGATCATATATTTTTTCATACATTGCTAATACTGACTAAAGAATTTTTAAAATTTGATATTTTTGAACTTAAGACATTCATTGCTTGTACACAAGGATCTTATTGTAGGTTATTTAAGTATCAATAACTTTGCCGCTACAGGCATACAATAGATAAAACTGAAAGCTGGTTTTGAGTGGGTACCTAAAAAAAATATTAATAAGAGTTATGTACCTATTTAGTATATCTATAATTAAAAGAAAACATTAGTTTTCTCATAATATTCACCTAAATTATAAAAGGTAAGTATATGGGTAATAATCACTAGCCATTTATTATAATTTAGATTTAAACATATTATATCATCATTAATATCTTGATGAGCTTTTAGATTGATTTGAATGGTTTGCAGCGTTCAATGTTCATGGTTCAAATACTTAATATTACTTATTCTTATTACTCAAGTACAAATAAACTCTATGTTTTTTTGTTTGGAATGTTATTTATTTATTTTAAATAAATGAAAAAAAATTAAGTAAGAAAATGCAAGAGTTACCTCCAGCAATATAGAGCTATAAGCAATGTAGAGCAATGTAAAGCTCCAGAAGGCAGCAGAAAAAGTGCTGCAGGGCATTAACGTCTGAATTGCAGGCTCGTGCAGCTCTTGACTATTTTTTTTTTCATTCATTTAAGAGGACAGTCTCCATTCTCTTTCTCCATACAAACGTAGTCGACGTTTTCCTCCCTGGATAAAGACATTTAGAGCAAATATGTTTATGCCATAAAACCTATATCTGTCATGACTATATGCATCTACCTTTTAATTTTTTTCATTTTCTAATGAGGAGGAACACTAACTTTTTATCCCGGCAGAGGGCGTTGGTCGAGTAATCTTAGGTTTGAATTAAGAACTGTCAAACAGGTGATTTTTACAACTCTCGGCGCCAAATTGGCCATATCGGTCTCAGACCGAAAGAAAAAAAAACTCAACGTTTTCATTGGTGGGGGACCATCATCAAAAAAAAAGATCATCCGACCCCAGCGCCATCTGCTCACAGCTGTGCGTGTGCCACCCCATTAGAATAGTAATAAAAAAAAAACAAAAGTTAGATTGCATAGTCATGCATGACAGATATAGGTTTTATGGCATAAACATATTTGCTCTAATGTCTTTATCCAGGGAGGAAAACGTCGACTACGTTTGTATGGAGAAAGATAATGGTCTGTCCTCTTAAAACAAAAACAAAATATAACAAATTATGTACCTACGCAGTTTGATTTTTCATTTTATTCTATTGTCATTCGTGTGCTTTTTGCCTACAAAATGATGAGTTTATTATGGTACTTAGTTTATAGGTTTTACGTTCAATATAAAACAATGTATTCCGGCTAACATAACATTAAACTTATTGAACAAATTTAATTGACACTTTGTATGCCTCCTATTTTAGAACCTAATCATTACAATACAACATTAGAATAAAACATACTTACATAACATGCTGAGGCATGATAGATAATAAAATTAAGTCATAAACCTCCTTTTATGATTCGAACTCTGTCTCACTAAATAAAAATAAAATAATAGGTATAAATTGGCAAAACATTTTGATTAAATTCGTTAAATTGTAAAATTCATAAGCATAACAAAACTAATAAGTGTTATTATTAAGTATAATAAATTAATTATCTGACGTTATTACGACAAAAAATATCGAGGATGTTACTCCATATTTACATATATAGGTATACCTAATAATTAATTATCATAATAATATGCTTTTACGGGTATATCTAGTTTAGATTTTTTTTTTTCCTTACAGATTCTCGTGTTGGCCTTGATCGCCGTAGTATTTGCGAAACCAGGACCAAAACCAGCGCCAAAGGCAGCGCCAGGTAGGTTAATTATAATAAAATTAAAGAAAATAATACCTATTATAGTGCAGTAGGTATCTTCGTTGTTAACCATAAATAGTTTTTTTTTAAGAAAACGAACTTTTTAATTTAAATCACTTTCAATCATTGATAAAACGCTGCATTAAGAACGCGGCGACTGTTACCATTTCCATACAAACTGAATACCAAAATAAATTATGAAAAATTTAGTTTTCTACCTTAATATCGATATTATTCGGATTAAGATTTTACTTTTATAGGGTCCCCACCACAAGGTTTTCCAAAATATTCATTCGAAATGAAATAAAACGGAGAAACATTTTATTTTTATTTTTACAGCGTAAATTACTTTTTATTGGGAATAATATAAAACAAATGAGATGAGATTATTATAAATTATTATTATATTATTATTTCATTTCGAATGAATATTTTGGAAAACCTTGTGGGATCCCCCTATAAAAGTAAAATCTTAATTCGAATAATATCGATATTAAGGTAGAAAACTAAATTTTTCATAATTCATTTTAGTATTAAGTTTGTATGGAAATGGTAACAGTCGCCACGTTCTTAAGAACTTATATTTAAAAAGATCTTGCCCTCTTTAGTTTAGTACGAAATGTTGAGATAAATCATTATCTTATTTATTTATTTTTCCGTGTCTTTCTCCTACTTTTTATAGTTTTGTTCCTTCCCTGGGCGGAGACGCATAACAAATCAAACATCCTAAAAGTCGACCAATCCATTCTCGAGATCTCGTGTCTAGATTTACTAATAACAACAGCGCTTTAAAATTTAAAAAAAATACTTGCGTAGGTAATACATTTAATGCACAATAGAAAATGAAACTAAAGCGATGGAAGTTTATATCTATAAAAGGAAGGCTTTGTTCTGACTGACTAATCAACGCACACTCGCATAGCCTAAAACCTAAAACGCTGATAGAAGAGAGCTTTTTGAATTAGTGTTCTCTAGTTGATGTCGAGAAAGGTTTTTTGCAAATTACCACGGGACCAAGGCTTATGCGGGTAAAAGCGCAGGACACAGCTAGCATATTTGTTACAGAAAATGAATACAATCTAAGAATTCCAAAAAATTCCTAGGCATTGTTTATGTCGTTGCGTAGGATGAACAGAACTTTCGCGAAAATCCTAGGAATTTCGAGGTTCTTTTTTTAGGGTTCCGTACCCAAAAGGTAAAATGAAACCCTATAACTGAGACTTCGCTGTCTGTCTGTCCGTCTGTCACCAGGCTGTATCTCATGAACCGTAATAGCTAAACGGTTGAAATTTTCACAGAAGATGTATTTCGGTAGCCGCTACAACAACAAATACTAAAAACAAAATAAAACAAAAATTTCAGAGGGCTCCCAAACAACAAACGTGTTTCAAAAACAACAAGGAGTTTTATTACAATGTGAGGTCGCTTCTGATTGGTCAGGACAAATCGAGTAGGTCATGGAATTCAAAATGGCTGCCCTGTCAAATATACCAGTTTGCCTTCACTTCACTTACCAAAGAGTTTCTTATAAGTTTTAGATTTAATTTGTAGCAAAGTTTTTTTTTTCATTTTTTTTTTGAGTGGTGTGGTCGAATGATGGGAGTAAGAATCGCTTAATGTGAAATATTTAGCATAGTAATATGCTAAATATTTCACATTTTCTTATCAAATTTAAAAATTGGCTGTTGTAAACCATTTTAGGGTTTCGTACCTAAATGTGATAGTGGTACGGAACCCTTCGTGCGCGAGTTTCGCACATGGCTGGGTTTTTAAACTTTTTTTAGGAAAGATTTTCGGTAAAACGTAATAAAAGCTGGTAAAAAAGCTGGTTTTTGCGAAATTCCTAGAATTTTTACACAAAAACTGTTTATCAAAAATCATTCTGCGACATAATATAATGCCGACCATAATTAAGAAATGTGTGAAAGAGTTTATCAAAGATTGCTAGTATCGTCGGTCTAGTATTTCTAAATGGTAGGTACTAGTAAATATAATACCTAGGTAAGATGTACCTATTATTTAAAATATTCAGTTATTTCAGTCCCAGGTCTTAATTTTCTTGTCACAAAAGGACATCGGGGTGATAGGTGCGAGAAGTCTCGAGGTTCCACTCAGAAAGATTACATTTCCGATCGCTGTTTAGGAAATGTAAATTCCTAGGAAATGTATTGCAAAATGCAAAACCGTTTACAATATAAATTAAACGAGACTAGGACGTTGTTAAGACGATTTAGTAACAGAATACGTGTCCTGATGAAGGCTTCATTGCAAACGGGTCGCAAACTAGACTCGCAATCCGGTGTAGGTATCATGTAGGTGTAGGTAAATGCCATCGGCGGCCCTTGCCTCCTGTTTACTTTTGTCTTTTTTATGCATACCTACTATTTGTATTGTATACATATGTACCCACTTATTGTGTAGGTAGAAACATTTTGGACGATATCTATACATATAATAAAATCGTAACTCAGCGGTGTCTGTTTTTGGAAGTTATAAAAAAAATATAAATTGTATGGGTATCTATTAACGCAGTAGAACCTATTTTTCTGTTTTTCTGGTTGTCTGTTTGTCTGATTATCTGTTTATCTGTTTGTCTGTTTGTGTGTGCCTTTGTGCCCGCTAATCTCAGAAACGGCTTATCCGATTTTAACCAAATTTGGTATGCAGATAGCTTTAGACCCCGATTAACATATAGGCTATTTTTTATCCGGATATTTAGTCCGGTTATCCGGATAAAGTGTTTTTTCTGTTTTTACCTAATTCGTTTGATTGAATGTTGTATTGGAGAAGTATGTTGTGTGGAATCAACACATGATTAACCGGATATCCGGTAGGTAATATAAAAACCGGATATCCGGTAGGTAATATAAAAACCGGATATCCGGTAGGTAATTAAAAAAACCGGATATCGGGTAATTATCAAATTATAGTCTCGTCTCTCCATATATCCGGATTTTTCGGACATACGGAAATTTATAATGGCTGTTTTTAACCGACTTCAAAAAAAAGAGGAGCTTCTCAATTCGACCCGCATATGGTTTGTATGGGGATATGTTCACGCCGTACTCCGGCATATAAAGTCCAATTTCGATATTTTTTTAGATTTGGAAAGTGAAAGTGCCGAGTTGGTCCCACAAATTGTTGGTGAAGATCTGATGACAACCTTCGAAATGATGAGCAGAATATTATAGCATCCCACAATGCAGTAAATTACTAATTTTTGGACTTTCATCAATAGAATCGGCTTATAAAGAACTAGACAAATTGGTGGACCACCTTGAAACCACCTTCTCATCAAAAAACTCCTCAATTATTAAGGTTATGATTACAATTTAGATAATTTTTAGTGGCAGTCGAAAATGCGCTAAAAAGGAAAAAATAATTATAGCTGAAATCGGGCAGTTCAGTTTTACTGGGCACGATGGCAGCTGCGGTAGAGTGTGGATTCCCATTTTAAGGAACAGTGGCCTAGCGAGCCGAGTGACGGCTTCCAATTCGACGGCTGCGCGTTCGAGTCCCGAGTGCCGGGCACGACGTTACGTTTTACCTTTTAGATTTGCGTCCACATTGCCGTGGTGGGGAGGCTCAGTAGCTGCAAGCTAACCCGCAAACCCGCGTCAGCGGGCTCGGGGGTCCTTTCCGCAAGAAAGGGGCAGCGTGGAAGACAACCACTAAAAAAATCACCTCAACCTCTGGTGGTGAACTCGGGGGGTTTTATCCTGGCTTTGGGGGCCTAGAGACGGTGGTGTGACCGTGCCGAGGGAGACGAGACGAAGAGGGATTGCCTTTCGGACAGAGATGAGCGTGGGGGTTTAGTTAATAAACCTATGGTAGGGAGCCCAACGGGAGTGGCCAGACGGTGCATAAGGTGCATTACCCACGTAAAAAAAAAATTTTGGAAGTAGTTAAGCTGCCCGACTTCAGCTTGCATAACAGATAAGTCGGTTGCACTGTATGTTTGAGAGATTATTTTTATTGTTTTGTCCTTTTTCTCGAAGATGAGTTTTGTTTTTTTTTATATATTTTCGACAAAGGCTACTATAACTACTTCCTATAACAATGCATATAAGCATGCAACAAGTTCCCTACCGCTGTGCAAAATCCATCGTGCCATGATTATCTTCTGCAGTGCTCAGCAACAGACTTCCATGGTCGTCCGTTTATGTGTAGACTTTTGCACAGCGATAGGTAGGTGTTCGAAAAACGCTGACGAAGTCGCGGGCACAGCTAGTTCTCTAAATAAAGTTCTCATGGTGAGATCGCGGGCGTTTCGAAGACGACTCCCTGCTCAAGAGTTACACTTAGGTACATATGCCTTGTAACGTTGTACACGTACAATAGTCGAATTATATATTAAATAGGCTAAAATATATAAAAATAAACAATTTTAAACATTTAATTTAAATAATTAATAAAAAAAATATAATAAAACTAAAATAATTAAACTAAATAACTTAAAACTTTAAACAATTACCTTAAAAACTAATATTAAAAACCTAAAACTTAAACTGAAAATACCTTAACCTAAACTATATTTAACCTACATAATTAAAACTATATCCTGCAGTTATTAATAAACATTATGTTCATAAAACATCACTGGAGTTGGTCAACTCAAGCATCATATCTAGTTGCGCGGTTGTACTGCGACATTCCAATCGGCTGGCTATTGTTTCGAGCGCGGCGACAACGGGAGCCGTGACGTAGATTCTTGAACCTCGTCCATTCGTAATTTGATTCGCATCAAAGACACACGCAGCTCTTCTCAGCGCGGGTCCATATAATATACGTCCCTATATTAGCGAATAGAATAATCCAGTTGCAGTGGTACAAATAGAAATTATACCTAATAACATCAATAAGTGATTTTAAAACCCGAAATTCGGGTTCCCGATTACCGCTCAGGAATACGCTTCAAGATCTTCATTCAAGTTTCAACCTACCGAAACGTAAAGCAGTTCACTGACCCGGCAACCACCTACACCACCTAGGCCATCGGACATTCCCCGGACTTTCCAGGATAGTACCTAACTTACGAGCCAGTGAAAGTGGAACCACGGGTTAGGGCTAAGAACCACCCCTGTATTTTTTTATACGTGTTAACCTTTTAGTGTGAAACCATTGTCTTATTTTAATCCTGCCAACGCTAAACCGTTACACTGGCGCCATAACGTGGTTTATTTACTTATATTTGTCTCTTTAGTTTATTTCTTTTTTTTGTTTTTTTGGTAAATATGCCCGTGGTTCTGTTTCCTATAGTAGTTGCATGTCTGTGAGCTTTATTTGTTTTTTTTTTGTTTTGTGAAACGTTTTTTATTTTTGGTTGCCAGCAACTGAGGTGTAGCATTGGTATTATTTACTTTAAAATAATTTAATTTCAAATTCTTAACGATCGCAACATATTTAAACTCACCCGCAATAAAATTGTTAAAAATCTATGTTGCAGTCAGTAATTCCGTTTTTTTGAAAAGTGCCTAGTTCTTGTTCCTTCTGTATCTGATTCATCAGTGTTGCACATCAGTTGCCATTAATAGCTTTTTTTTATTTTCTTTTGGTTTGGTGCTTATTTTTTTAATTTCATTCATCTTCATCAAAAAAAATTCACCACTAATTTTCATCCAACTATCATTTTCATAATCAACCAAAACGTACATTATAGCTTTTGTTGCATTTGTAAAGAACAGAGAAAACATCAATTTCATCATTATAATACATAGTTCGCCATTTGCTGACCTTCGGTGTATAGTTTTTTTTTCCAATCTTTCAAACATGGCTTTTGCTATTAAATTTTTGTCTCTACAAAAAACCGAACTGGAGTACGAGGTTGCGATTAGAGGGTCCACTCCCGAATCCACTGTAATAGAACTCCGAAAACAAATTGTTAAGTTAGTCACAGCTTTTCCATCAGAGGATATTTTATGTTCACCCATAGATGCCAATGAAGACCTTAAGGGAGTGTCAAATGTTTTGACCAAAATCAAATTAGGTCTTGAATCATGCGTCGACCGTAATAGTGTTCTAAAAATACAAAATTTGCTTAGTCACTTATATCACAGACTGAACAGGATTAGTCGTAGCGACACTGACGCGACTGCTTATGATGCTTGTGTTGACCTTTTTCAAAAATATTTAAAGCAAATTGAAGTTTTGAGAGAAAAATATATAGCAGGCCCGTTAATAAGTACACCGAGCATCGAAACTCCTACCGTCAACCCCATTAATGTCACGGTTTCTTGCGATCGTTCATCAGGTGACATCGGTAAACTCAAGTACGATGGCAAAACTTGCGTTCGTTCCTTCATCCAAAGGGCAAATGAATATAAAATCGCACGTAACATTTCCGGCGAGAAATTACTTTCTTACGCTACCGAAATATTTACAGGGGACGCGCTTCACTGGTTTCGTAGCAACAGAGAGCTCATTTCAGATTGGGATAATCTTTTAGCTATCTTAAAGAATGATTTTGATAAGTCTGATTATGATTATAGACTTTTATCGGAAATACGTTCCAGAACACAGGGCGAGACAGAAAACATAGTCATTTACTTGTCAATTATGTCGGGTTTGTTTTCGCGTTTGACGAAAACTCTTTCAGAAGAAAATAAGTTGGAAATCCTTCTACACAATATCCGCCCCTGTTACTCATCCCTATTAGCTTCCACCTCAGAAATAAAATCAATTATCGAACTGAGATCTCTGTGCTCCAATTTTGAGAAGGTACAGGCACGTCTGTCTTATTTTCGCGAACCACCTGGTCCTTCATCAGATACCCTAGCACCAGAATTCGCGTATTCTAGATCAAAACCTTTAATAAAAACACACAATCAAAATAGTAACTTCTCTTATAGCAACAACAAATCATATACTAATTATAATCAACATAAAACAGGCAATAATAATCAGCATAACCTAAATCATAAATATGTACATGCCATAGATACAGATAAGCATCGTTATTGCCCTAGATGTCGCTCTAATTCTCATGGCTTACGCCAATGCACAGGAGATAAATCGGACATTTTTTGCTTTGTCTGTGGGAAAAAGGATGTTAAAACACCTCAATGCCCAGATTGTCTTAAATCAAGAACTGGTAAACCCAATCCAAAAAACTAGTTGCTCAGAACTGTAGCAATAGCAGCAAGTTTAATAAAGACGATTGGCAAAAATGGTTACAAACTATTTCCAATTTTTTCAAAATTTATAAAGTTGCTTCAGTTCTGTCCAGCAAACCCTTAGATGATTCCAGGCCTTATGCATCAGTAAAAATTAATGATATTATTATTTCAGGGTTGTTAGATTCAGGTTCAGCCGTAACTATTATAGGCAACAACACACATGATATCCTATTGAACAAAGGACTTCAAGTGAATTCTAATATCCTTGGCTCTGAATTTCTTGTTGCCGCAGGAGGCCAAAAATTGCGTCCAATTGGTTCTATGAATCTTCCCATTCATTTTGAGGACCAATTTCATTTAGTTCAGGCATTAGTTGTCCCTGAAATTGAAACCAACCTTATTTTAGGCATCGATTTTTGGCGCATATTTCAAATTTGTCCCAAATACCTTCACTCCATTAGAATAGGAAATTTTGATAATAATGTAGCTTCCATCGATATTAACAATAGCTATTTACAAAATTATAAAACCCTTGATGAGTCACAAAAAGTTTTGGCCGATAATGTGATTAGTCAGTTTGAGGAAATTTCTTTTAAAGTAAAAGGTTTGGGCAACACTAACATCATTACGCACCGAATTGACACTGGTGACACTCAACCTATTCGACAGCGTTACTACAGAATGTCACCTGAAAAGCAGCGTATTCTTGTGGAGCAGGTAGACGAAATGCTTAGCCTCGATGTTGTCGAACCTTGTGAGAGTGCTTGGTCTTCTCCAGTGCTGATCGTTACAAAAAAGAACGGTGAGCCTCGTTTTTGTCTCGACAGTCGCAAATTGAACTCGGTCACGAAGAAAGACGCATATAATCTGCCATACGTTTCAGAGATATTGGATAATCTTCGCGATGCTCGTTATCTCTCCAGCATTGATTTATCCAAAGCGTTTTGGCAGATTAATATCCATCCCGATGACCGAGATAAAACTGCCTTCTATGTCCCAGGACGGGGTACGCTTAGATTCAAGCGCACAGCATTTGGTCTGACCAATGCCCCAGCCACTCAACAGCGTCTGGTGGATTCATTGTTCGGGGATTCCGAGCAAAGAGTCTTTGTATTTCTCGATGATATAATTTGCGTAAGCGAGGACTTCAACAGCCACGTATCACTGCTTTTACGTGTGCTGAATAAGCTTAAACAAGCAAACCTCACCATAAACCTCGAAAAATGTAATTTCTTTAGAGACCGACTTAAATATCTCGGTTACGTTGTTGATAGTGGTGGCTTGAGAACTGATCCTGAAAAGGTGCAGGCTATCATCCAATACCCTACACCTGCCTCTAAAAAGGACGTTAAACGGTTTTTAGGCACTGCTACATGGTACCGTCGTTTTGTGCCCAATTTTAGCACAATAGCTGCTCCGTTGAACGCACTGACGTCGAGCAAAAAGACTGCTCCTCCTTTTAAATGGACTGACGAAGCCAACAACGCATTTTTAAAGTTGAAGGAATGCCTTGTATCAGCACCAGTCTTATCTTGTCCGGACTATAACCTTCCGTTTGAGGTACATACGGACGCTAGCAATTATGGTATCGGTGCAATGCTTACCCAAAACATAAACTCCAAAGAACATCCGATTGCGTATATGAGCAGATCTCTCTCCGCTGCAGAGAGGAATTATAGTATCACTGAGCGGGAGGCATTGGCTGTTTTAACTGCTCTTGAGCATTGGAGGTGCTATTTGGAAAATGGTAAGCAGTTCACTGTATACACCGACCATAGTGCGCTTAAGTGGTTCTTGTCCTTGAGCAATCCGACAGGTAGGCTAGCTCGCTGGGGCGTACGCTTATCTTCTTTTGATTTTGAGATAAAGCATCGCCGCGGCTCCGACAACGTCATTCCCGATGCACTTTCTCGCGCAATACCAGTGAGTGCCATTAGTACATCAAATTCTTTTAAAACAACTTTAGATACATGGTACAAAACTAATTATAATGGTTGCATCAACAATCCACAAAATTATCCAAATTTTATAGTTAAAAACAATTCCTTGTACCGCCTGACTAAGGAAAAGTGTCAGCTTAACTCAGAGTTTGCATGGAAGGAGGTGATACCTAGCGAACTGCGTGATCAGGTAATATTTGAAAACCACTCCGAGCCTATAGCCGGACATTTAGGAATTTTCAAAACGTACAGACGCCTTGCCTTGCGCTATTTTTGGCCAGGTATGTACAAGGACGTAGTGAAGTTTATTTCGTTGTGCGATAAATGCCTTTCTTACAAAACTCAAAATCACTCAACGTTAGGTGAAATGGGACGACCGAAGCAATGCTCACGTCCATTTCAAATGATCTCCATTGATTTGATGGGTCCTCTACCTATAACTCGTAAACAAAATTCTTACATTTTCGTAGTCACATGTTGCTTTTCCAAATTCTGTTTAATTTATCCTATAAGACAAGCCACTTCACAAATTGTCACTAAAATTTTAGAAGATTCCGTATTTCTCGTTCACGGAGTCCCTCAAACAGTTTTTCTTGACAATGGCACACAATTTACCAGTAATCTTACAGAGAGTCTATTTAAAAAATATAACATTCCTAATGTATTTTTTACGCCTAAGTACACACCTCAAATAAATACAGTTGAACGGTACAACAGAACTATAATCACTTGCTTGTCAACCTTCGTAGATGATGACCATAGATCTTGGGACACTAAAATTCCATCGGTCCAATTCGCTGTCAATAATTCCGTTAACGAGGCCACTGGTTTTACACCGTCTTTTCTTGTGTATGGTAGGGAGTTGGTAACTTGCGGCACACACTACGTTGACAACGACTTGGACAAAGATGTTATTTTTCTACCTCGCGACTTATACGCCGAAAATTTGGGCTATTTGTCAAAAATATTTGATGATGTGCAATTTAAACTTTGGCAGGCTCATACAAAGAACACGAGCCATTATAATTTAAGGCGGAAGCCAGCAGAATTTAATATTGGAGACATTGTCATGAAAAAAACATATGTTTTGAGTGACAAAGACAAATATTTTAGCAAGAAGTTGGCACCAAAATATATAAAATGTCGCGTAATTGGTAAAAAGTCTCCCTTAGTATATAATTTGGCTGATATGTCAGGTAAAGATATTGGTACTTGGCATATTAAAGACATTAAAATAGCAAATACCTACTAAAACTTAATTTAATTGTAATTATTGTATGTACCCAGTAATAGTTGGAATACCCATTGCAATAAAAGTAACATCTTTAGCATAAAAAAAAAATGTTTGTTTAAGTTGGTCAGAAGAATTGCTGCTTCAACTTATTTTTGATTGTGTGTGGCCATAGTATTTTAAATTAAACTTACTACGGCTGATTGATAGTGAATAGCATGATATAGATGTTTATAAGATGATGAATGAAAGATTAAAACAAATGTTTCACTAAGTTATGCGGATTTTATTGATAAAGAAGAATAAAATCCTTTAGTAAGCGAGGGGGTATTGTAACGTTGTACACGTACAATAGTCGAATTATATATTAAATAGGCTAAAATATATAAAAATAAACAATTTTAAACATTTAATTTAAATAATTAATAAAAAAAATATAATAAAACTAAAATAATTAAACTAAATAACTTAAAACTTTAAACAATTACCTTAAAAACTAATATTAAAAACCTAAAACTTAAACTGAAAATACCTTAACCTAAACTATATTTAACCTACATAATTAAAACTATATCCTGCAGTTATTAATAAACATTATGTTCATAAAACATCACTGGAGTTGGTCAACTCAAGCATCATATCTAGTTGCGCGGTTGTACTGCGACATTCCAATCGGCTGGCTATTGTTTCGAGCGCGGCGACAACGGGAGCCGTGACGTAGATTCTTGAACCTCGTCCATTCGTAATTTGATTCGCATCAAAGACACACGCAGCTCTTCTCAGCGCGGGTCCATATAATATACGTCCCTATATTAGCGAATAGAATAATCCAGTTGCAGTGGTACAAATAGAAATTATACCTAATAACATCAATAAGTGATTTTAAAACCCGAAATTCGGGTTCCCGATTACCGCTCAGGAATACGCTTCAAGATCTTCATTCAAGTTTCAACCTACCGAAACGTAAAGCAGTTCACTGACCCGGCAACCACCTACACCACCTAGGCCATCGGACATTCCCCGGACTTTCCAGGATAGTACCTAACTTACGAGCCAGTGAAAGTGGAACCACGGGTTAGGGCTAAGAACCACCCCTGTATTTTTTTATACGTGTTAACCTTTTAGTGTGAAACCATTGTCTTATTTTAATCCTGCCAACGCTAAACCGTTACAGCCTATACTTACTCCATGTTTACGCGTGATTTACCTCATAATAAATAATAATAATAATAAATTCTGTGACAACACACAGCGCCATCTAGCCCCGTGGTAAGCGACTAAGCTTGTGTTACGGTGACTAGACAACGGATATAATACTTAACGTGAAAAGGTTCCCAAATTAAATGCCCTGCTGGACTTTAACCCACGACCTGGAGTTCTATAGCCAGGTGCATTAACCAATTGCGCCTTTTGGATGGACAAGAAATCACGGAAGGTGAAGAAATATTAATTGTTTTTAAATGCTTACCCCTACAGATGCGGATCCCGGGAGTTATAGCCACGAATCCCATAGCCACGAACATTACGGTGGACACCATGGACACCACGGTGGACACCACGGCTACGGCCACGGCTACGGACAGGGCTACGGACACTACGGTGGTCACCACGGTGGCCATCACGGAGGACACTACGGAGGATACCCGTTCTTCGGAAAATAAAACAAATAATTTACTAATACATCTAAGAGCTCGTTTACACAGTGCGAGCTAGCGTACGAGTAGCAACAGTGCACTAACTCGCACTGTTTGGACGTATCTTACAAGTAGTACGTGCGAGTACTATGTATTGTGAAGGTAGACTAAGGCGAGCCGAGCTACTAATGTACGTAGGAGTTGTCTACTGGCTAGATAGCAACTCGCACGCTAATCGCACTGTGGGAACAAGCAAATAAATTATTTAGTTCATCTATATATGATTAGAAAAATTATTTCCTTAGATAGAAAGTTAAGGGTCAATTCATACTAGCGTAGATTCAAAGCGAGTCGATACGTCATTTTCAAAGTTAAGAAAGCAGTTTAAACGTTACGTTAAATCACACATTATATTTCTTCTAAGACAAAATAGCTTCGATTTTCTTCTACTCTGCGGTATAGTTTGAATTGTCCGTAACACAGTATTTTTGTCAAAATAACAATATATAATTAATTCTACATCATTGGCAGAAGTCTCCATGTTTTTTATATGATGACTAACGATGACGACTGATTCTGAATTTTATATTTTTGTGCCAAGTTTGAAGAGCATTTAAATTAAAAGATTTACATAATTATCGTTTCATTTGTTTTTTTTTTCCTACAAAATCTATTATACCACATTTGTTTCGGCGAAAATAGTCTAATTTGATGTTCTAGTCGTAATAGGCAAACATTTGCAAACAATTGAACCGCATCGCATCGCAAGAATCGCATCGCAATAATCGCAATAGCCTTCGCTATTCTGCAACTGAACCGTGTAGATACGGTGTAGCTTCTACACAGTTCGCCAGTCAGACGAGATAAAAAATACATGATGTCGATTATTAATTATTATAATATAAGTATCTGTTAATGATAATATAATATTAAAAATATTTTTAAGTCAATAATACCAAAAGGCGTAAAATGATTGGCGAACCGTGTAGGAGTTACACGGCATCTACACAGGTTAGTTGCAGAAAAGCCTTCCTGGAATAATACGCTACTTTTTGTCATGATATTCCCACGGGATCGGGACTTACGCAGGTGATACCGCGGTGCATGACTAGTGCAGCTAGTCCCCATATTTTTTCTAACAACCTATTTTGATTCCGAACAGTCAAATATAAAATACGGTAGGTACTTATCATGGGAAAGCCCCTACTAATTAATTAAATTCGTAGCAGCTTCGGTAAACACCTGAAAGGTCACACAAATATAACAATTAACATAATAAATATTTAATTTACATATTTTAAAATTAAAATAAACTGGTTTTTAAAAATCGTTATTGTCGTCTCATAAAAAAACTTCACTGCCAGGGTCAATATAAGTCTCGAATACTTTATTATTTCGGGTTTTGTTTTACTAATTGCTTTGTTTATTGTTTTTTCATTCAATGGCAACATAATAGCTGTAGGTACTAACTTATGTCTTTATGGTGCGGTGGGTCCACATATTAGTTTACATCATCATCATCCAACCGATAATGTTCCCGATTGCATCCCTCTCAGCTTTCATGCTTTCGCGTTTTCACTTTACACGATCTTCGGCATCCCGTGTAGTAATCATTTGGACGCATATCACCTACGACGTTAAGCCAGCACTTCTGGGGTCTTCCCAAACTGCCGCGGCCATGTCTTAAAAATGCAGGGTGCCCCGGAAGCCGGAGGTTCTGACGCGGTCTTTTCGTATCACTCCACACGTCCAGCACAGCATCTTCATCTCCGTGACACGCAGCTCCTGCTTAATTCGCCCAAGCACTGGTCACGCCTCACTACTATACCTACAATAGGACAGGTGTAATTATGGTTTTATAGACCTGTCCTTTCAGTTAACCTCACGCTACGTGGCCCAAGCCGTCGAAATTCAAGACTTGAAGTTTCAATCGATCTCACCGGAGCGGACGCGTGAAGAACATATACATAAACATTATTTCTTAGTGCACACTTAAAAAAACTGCACTTTGTTGCATTTTTTCAAAAAGCAGATCCCAACTCATTCAATTTATATCACGTTTTATAATAATATGTTTATAATATATCCTATTACCTAATATAATAAACGTAAAAGTATATATATTTGTGAATTCGATTATGCACCCTTAAAGAAAACTGCACTTTACTGCATTTTTTCAAAAAGTAGATCCCAACTAATTCAATTTATATCACGTTTGTAATAAAATGTTTATAAAATATCCTATTACCTAATATATTAAACGTAAAAGTATATATATTTGTGAATTCGATTGTGATGAACCGCAGCTAGAAACCTGCAATAACACATAAACAACTTTTGATCCCGATATTCCGGCAGGATCGGGGGGGCCTTACGCGGGTGAAATCGATGGGCGCTGCTTGTTTCATACAGAATTTGTGAGGCTCATTTTCTATACATCTCAATAAAAACTACATTTATTCGTTAAACAATATTATTTATTTCAATACTATAATATTTTCTTTTACCCGAGAGCTGGGGACTCTCTAAACGCATTAAATAAACGCAACTCAACTTGAAGCACGGTTCTTCTTTAACAAAATCTACCTATTAGGTATTTATATAGAAAAATACACGTCCTTAGTGCTTTGTCTAATTTTTTTTAGTATAATATTATTTATTTGTAATTATACTGTGCATATGAGTGTATTTCTTTCGTATTAAATAATATTATGTAATGGGGATTTTTTATATTTTTAAGCTCAAACGCAGAGGTGAAAAAGTCACTGGTGACAAGGAAAAAATAATTTACTTAAATGTAACATTTTACCCGACGACGGCAAAAGGAGGGTTATGTTTTTTTTATCTATATATTTGTAGAAGTAATTTTATACTTTAGGGCAAAAGTGGTTAACAATAAATGGGTTGCGTCCTTTTAAGTCCATATTTGTTTTCACATTTTGTACTACTATTTAAAACATAATTAAATAATGGAAAACAATCGTATGTACATACATACTCTTTTTTTTTTGACAGTTTTACCTTACGTTAGTGCTGCCAGCAAACCCTCATTACATATTTTGCATTATACATTACGTGGTTCGTATTATATGTACAGTCAGACAACAAAAATAGACATCCACCGTAGAGCTTTTAAACGTGTAGGTATATCAAATTAAGTTGCCTAACTGTACCTAGTTAAAAATGTATGCACTAAACAAATGCACTTTGTTATCATAATTATTGTGATGATACGATGTTTCTATGATTTACAATAATTCTCGTTACTTACAATAAATATAAATATGTTTAATAAACAAATACATTTAATTTTCTCTAATATTTACAAAACGCTAACAATTATATACAAAGAACAATTATGTAAAAGTAAAACATGAAGCGTCCTAAATAACTCTAACTTTAAAGCATTAAGAAGGCGATCAAATGAACACTATCATGTTATAATTTAGACTTTACGGGTTTTCAAATTGACGCTTGCTATGAGGTGCCGAGAGGGCCGAGCGAGGGCTGGAGTGCGGTCGAGAAAGACGATGAATTCCGTACTTTGAGCTCTCCTCTTTATCTGTCACTGTAAGCCTACTCAAAAACCTTGACAGTAAGATAGGATCATTGCCGGACGTAGTCATAGGCGATAATAATGATGTGTCACTGTCCTGCGTATAAATAATATACATATTAAGGTCATGCTTGCTCGGATGACAGATATTAAGCCTGGGTAGGAGCGGAGAGGTTTACGTTCGAAAATATTCGTGCATCGTGACCGCACTTTAACTCAGTCCATTCCTATAGGCAGCGTCATTTTTATTCTCATAGCCCAATAATATGTTTTGCAATGGATAAATAAAATATTAAAATTGAACAATAATTTTACCCTGTGTAAAGCTTTATATTAAATAAAAATAAATATGTATGTATTTCAATTTCTAAAGGAAAAATATCTTTACAATTATGATTTATAAACAATTAATATACAATAATTATTTATTAACATTCGTTTCTGCAACTTTTAGTGCCTGCTTTTATTGCTTAATTGAAAAAAAAAGTATAATCTAATTATCCTATAAGATTTCGTACTTAAATTTAATAAAGGCCGTGATATGCGAACGAATAGAAACGAATTTGAGCTTGAAAGTCATAAATGTTTGCATTCATTTTGACGCCCGATTATATGTGTGCGTGAAACTTGTGAAGCTTCATTTTGTCAGTAAACGGCGGTCATCAGCACCTACGTCTTATTTACTTACATGAAATATATATACCGATCTGTAACGCACTACTAACGTATTATATTATTCATTATTTTTTTACTAGGCAGTTTAATAGTTATTTGTGCAAAATAAAAGACCGATTCCATAAACACGGCTTATTTACAAACACACCCACACATACAGCCACGCGCCAAAATGAGTACAAACGCGTATTACACATTTTAATATTACCTATTTAAAAGAAAGTAAGGCACAGGCGCCGACAAATATCTTGAAAAATACTGACGTTGAAGGAATTTACGTGCAACTTTTGTGAAAAATCGACTTCTGCGCATCCGCCATTTTTTAAATATGTTTGCCGGCACCTGTATTATTCCGTGTTCTTACTGGGTGATTTATGACCCTATGCGTGGCTTAATGCTTTGTCTTTCTCTTGTGAGTGAGTGATACCAACATCCCCGAAAATGTGAAAGGAGCTGAGCCCACGCATAGGGTTGTTTGTGGATACGGCTAATAACCTCACAAGAATTTTGTCTTGTTAACTATTTTAGACGGAAAACAAAAATATTTCTTCTAATAACACTAGATGTTAAAAATGAACTTGTATGCAGACACAATTTAGGTATATAAGATGACGAGACGTTTTGGTAATATTTAACGAAATTGGCAATATTAGGCACTAGCTTTAAGCCCGCGACTTTGTCCGTGTGATTTTTAAGCGCGTTTAGACGAATTTTAAATTTGAGTATAAATCAGAGCACGTATTCTATAAATAAAACGCCCTAACATCACCTCAGCACTGGTAGATATTTTTTTTGAAAATATTACAGAATTTCGCTAAAGCATTTGAAGTGATTATTAAGTTCTTGCAAAATTACTTACATTTCCTGAACCGTATTCGAGGAAAACTTACAATGCTGAGAAGTTTAAGTTATGTAGAATACGTGCCTAGACCGTAGGCTAAATCAGTTATGTAAGTGTTATGGGGCCATAAACCGTTAGTTTCAGTTTTGTTTATCTTATCAAGTAGACACTACAAGTTTCTCATTGATATCATCAAATTTCTACTTGATTCAGTATTAATTTGAACCATAGAATAAATTAACTTAAACCAACTACATGGGAGCGCATTCCGTGGGACAAGCGCGCGGTATGGCTCGATGAATTTTGAAGCACACGTAGCTACGTTACACGCGTTACGAACGATGCGGTCATTTAAATTATTTTAAGTTTATAATCTATATCTATAAAATACTCTGTCCTGACTGACTGATGAATCAACGCCTAAACCGCTGATAGTAGAGAGCTGAAATTTGGAGGATGTTTTCTTTAAATGATTAAGGCATCCGATATTTTTTTCAAAACTCCCACGGAATCAGGACATATGCGGATGAAACCGCGGGACCCAGCTAGTTATAAATAAAATAGTTTTTTTTTTATAATAATAGGTATAATAATTTATTTTAATTGATTTTTAATTCTAATTAGATTTGATTTACGCGAATAAACCCGAGAGCAGCAGCTAGGTTTGTATAATATAGTATTTATATTTATTTATTATTTATTACAGTCGTTTGACGACCTATATTAAGACTCGAAGTTACATATTGACCGTTAAGGCCATATTTGTACGAAATTATATAGAAGTTAGTTAGCAGGTTTACCTAATAATTGCTTTACATTACTTTTTTTTTTATAAATGGTAAACCTCGGCACGTATTCTATAACTAAAGCGTCGCAACGCAACACAGCTCCTGCATTGTTCGATTTCACAAAAAAAAAATTAACTGATTTAGTTCAACATTTTTTGTTATTATTTTGCAGTAACGCTAAAGCTTTTGAAGTGTAAATAATATCTTGCAAAATATCCAAAAAAATGTTAAACCGTTTTCGAGAAAAATACTGTACGAGAACAATGCTGAAGCGATGTTGAGACGATTTCTTTTTAGAATACATGCCCTGCAAATAAGCTTTTTTTACGTCAAATAGTTCTATCATGCCTCGATGGCACGATTCAGTAAAAATGTTTTTCAGTAAAAACGTAATTCTATTTCGACATGTTGCAATGACTAGCCTAAACTCCATTTTGCCATTGTCAAAATTAGAAAAAGTCTGTGACTTTCTTGGTGGGTTTCTCGAGGATTTTAAGACCGTTATCTTAAACAGTGACTAAACCACGGATAGATATACAATAGATGCACAGTGAAATTCTATAGATTTTTAAGTAAACGACAGTTACACCCGTATTTATAGACAAGTCGAGTAATTACTTTGGCTAAGTAATACATGTGTCTCGTACTTGTCAGTGGTTTTTAACGTTTGCGAAAATGTGACGGAGATTTACTTAGCCAGAGTAAATAATTACTCGATTCGTCTATAAATACGGCGGTTTAAGTCGAAGAAAAACCTGCAGAAACTAACAGTTGCATCGATCAACAAGTCCTAAAACTCATTCTTAAGATTTAAATCATGAGAATGTGTTTTTTATATAAATACTTTATCTGTTGTATAGTCACTGTAACACAAGCTTAGTAGCTACCATGAGGATGGTGCTGTGTGATGTTCACAGACTTTATTTATTTATATAACGGCATTCAGATATTATGTACTAGTACTATAATAAATACAGCGCTGACGATATTGTTACGTCTATAGTACAAAATTAAGTGACAATCGCTGCGGGTGCTAATGAGTTACGCTTGAAACGTCAAAAGTATCGTTGAATTTGAGGTAGCGTTACTTCAGTGGTTTGTTGCTCTGTTGCTTACAAATCTCGATTTAAACAATTTAAATTATTGAAAACACGTCATTTTTCACGTCATGCAGTCGCTAACAAATAGTCATTGCAATGAAAACTAACGACTGTCACTGTCAAATTGTATATCCGTAAACGCAAAAATCAACAATTTCAATCGAGATTTGTTAGCAACAGAGTTAGGTAATCAGCTAGCCAATATCATATCTACTGTTAAGGTTGACATAAATAAATAAATAAAATAAATATTGCACGACGTTACACACAGCTCAATCTAGCCCCAAACTAAGCACTAGACTTGTACCAATGTTCAATGTACCAGATCAATGTTTAACGGTCATAAAAATCCGCGAGACAGCGGGGTCTATAGAGGTATTCCAATTTTAAAACCAAAATGAG
>OY292395.1:16936609-17022922 GCA_958496205.1 Idaea biselata
GAAACAATGCTAAGAAAAAAAACACCACGCGATTTAAACCGACAAATGAGTTTAATTTCAAATAAAGTAGGTAATTACTAACCATTGATCTCTACCTTAACAGTAGATTTAGCATCAGAAGGAAGACAGTTAAAACGTTTTAAGCGTCATTCATCAACTTCATCTCACGATGGACGTAACAATATACTTAACGCCGCAGCTGGTTTTTATATTTATTTCGCGTAAAAGGAACATGGAATAACATAATAATCTCAATGTTACTAACCTGCTTCTTTCCACTTCTTGATCTTTACTCGATAGATTTCGAAAAACATAGTCCCAGCTTTCATACGTTCCCATACCATCTTCTTTCGCCTTACTAAGCGTAGGTTGTGTGTCGGACCGAGGTAGACTCGGCAAAGTCACATCAGATTTCGAAGTGCTATTCCTTCTAGAACTCTCCGGCCGTCTCCGATGTCTGTCTTCATTATTCTCATAAACCGCCGGAGAATCCAACTCTATAAGCTGCCCCGTCGGAACTTGAGGGTATCTGTACTGTGGTGGGGTAGCCGTTTACGGGGATGTTGTTGGCTTGTTTTATAGTGGGGTAGACTGGAGTGGGGATCATGTAGGGGGTTTGGACAGGGTAGTAGTAGGGGAGGTATTGTGTCATGATGGGTACGGTGCTGCATTGGGGAACGTCGGGGTGTGGGGCGTACATGTACATGTAGGGGGGCGAGATGGGGTACGAGTCCGGGGTGTCGTCGGGGCTCGGCTGGTAGTAGTCGATGTATCGCGCGTCGACGCGGCTTGTGTCGGTTGTGCGGGGTACGTTCGAGTAGATTTCTGAATCTGGAATTGAATATAAGGAATAGAATCCGTTGCCTTATTGGCAAAGTCTGTTATCTGAGGTTCAATAAAGTCCCATAGTTGATAGGTTATTTTAGAGATTCTACTACTTGAGATACCTCAAATTCAATGATACTTTTGACATTTCACGCGTCATTCATCGACTTTATCTTAGCACCTGAAGCGATTGCCATTTTATTATTACGACAGACGTAACGATATTGTCAGCACTGCAGCGGCTTTTTATGTTTATTTCGGGTAAAAGGAACATGAAATATGTTAAGATATCACCTCTAGTACTAATACATAATATCTCAATGAGAAAATCATTGTCTCGATCTCCTCCGTGCTTCGGCGCGGCACGTTAAGCAGTTGGACCCGGTTGTTATCTCAGATAGCAGTCGTTAGGTCAAGTTAGAGCCCTTAAGGCGACCTGAAAACTCTTAACACCAGGTGACCACACCACTACTCGAAAAAAAGAAGATCTCAATAGGTGCAATACGGACCTAGATGCGAGAGGTGTGCGCGCGGGAGCTGCGCGCGCTGCGTGCGCTGGCGGTACACGTCGCGCCACGCCGCCGCCACGCCGCCCGCGCCGGACACCGCGCTCTCCCACATCTCCACCATTATCTGCAACGTAAATGTACCATGACGAGCTGTGTCCCGCGGTATCACTCGCATAAGTCCCGAACCCGTGGGAATTATCAAAAATCTTCTTATCGGTTGCCTACATCACTATAAAGTTCAATTAACCTCCCAATTTCAACTCTCTACTATCAGCGGTTTAGGCTGTGCGTTGATCAGTCAATCAGTCACCCGAGACAAAATTAAATATTTGTGTCTGGTCTGGGTGTTCCTCTATGTATAATATGTATGTATTTACAAAAGAAAAATAAATATAAGTATTATATCCGTTGTCTAGTCACCGTAACACAAGCTTAGTCGCTTACCACGGGGCTAGATGGCGCTGTGTGTTGTTGACACAATTTATTTATTTATTTATTTAAAGCATTTTATAGATGTAGATGTATAGGCCTAAATCATAATGTAAAAGTCTGGCTGTATATATCCATATATTCATAAACATTTCGATTTCGGTGTGGTTAGATCTGAGCTTTAACAACTATCTTTACTATCATCCTAAGTTCTAAAGTGCTGTATAGAGCGCTGATGCATTCACATGAATGCTTCGTAACGTCCTAAGTCCCCCAAATGGTCCTTCGAGCCGGATACTTCTTTGCCGAAGTTGTCGCAGATGGAATCACAGGGCGTAGTATACATACCTGACACTCGCAATGCGCCACCAGAGCGTCTCTTGACACTGCGGCCACAGTGTCGGGACACAGCGGCTCCACCAGCGCCAGGCGGCCGGCGCCGGCGGGCTGGTAGCCCATCGCTTGAAGGAGGGTCTCTGCTCCAACCATGTTGGCTTCCACTTCGTGCTTGAAGAAACCGCTGTATAACTGTTGGTCAAACAATTACCTCCTAACTTATAAACGACGATTAACAGTTGCATAAACTATGTATCGTTTGTCTTTTACTGTGACTTGAAGTTTCAAAGCTGCCAGACAGAAACAAACGTTACATAACTAAGTCATCTATTGATCATCGTTTAAGTAAGGGGGTGGATCTGTAGGGGGATGTCGGATCGGAATTGACCTCTTCGTTTCGGTTGAGAGGACCATAAGTAGGTGATTGGAGATATTATTAACTAACTGCAGATTGGTTGCTACGTCTGTCGGGATATAAAGTAGCCTCCGCAGCTATCTACATACCAAATTCATCACAATTGGTTCAGTAGTTTTTGCGTGTTTGAAACACAAATATCTTAACTTTCGCATTTATAATATAAGTAGGATATTGTCAAGCCATTTCTAGATTCGTTTAACTAATTGAAAATCAAATCATATGGACAAAGCGCCAGGAAATTTGAGTATTGTCTATTCTGTGAGCCTACTGTCTTTTCTTTCAGTATTCTGTTCAAATAAATGCGTTACTTATTACGTCGTACTTAGCAGCTTACCCGTATAACTTTATACTCCTTCCTCCAAGGTTGGTTGAGCAGGTTGGCCGCATACCTTGCGATGGCCGCCCAGCCGAGCCCCGCGCGGTACGCGTTAAATTCAGGCAGCTCATGAACAGTACGATCAAACACTTTGCTTGTCTCCGCGAGCCGAAACTTGCACTCGTGCGGCGCTCGCGATAGGTACTCCATTATGTAGTCTGAAAGGATACCAGAGGTATGGCCTAACTACATCTACGCGACATGTACAAGATTTCGTATTTACGTCATTTTATACACGTCAAAACAACGAACTCAGGATATACATATGTATATAGAGTCGAATTCAATACGGGAGTATTGATAAGTTAGAGTACGTTTTTTTTAGATCTTGATTGATAGGTTACATAATGCAAGTCAAAATAACTTGAACAAAGACGACCTCTACGACGCAAAAGGTTGCCGGTCCGATTCCCGCCGGGGATATAAGTTTCGGGTCTGGGTGTTTCAATATGCGTAATATGTATTTGTATTTACGAAAGATAAAATGATCATATCCGTTTTCTAGTCACCATAACACAAGTTTATCGCGATTTACCGCGGGACCAGATGACACAGTGTGAAGTTAACAAAAATAATTTACACCTTCACGAGGAAATTCTGTCTACTCTGTCTCCATCCAAACGTAGTCGACTGTTTCCTCCCTCGATAAAGACATTAGAGCAAATATGTTTGTTCCATAACCTATATTTATCATTCTCATATGCCCCTACCCTACGTCCCCTCATATCTTTCCATCTCTTTTTTCAAATGACGAGTAAAAGCAGTAGTTTTTTATTTTCCGTTGCAGGAGTGTGAGGCAAGTATTACCTTCTAACTTCTTCTTCTGCTGCAGCTTCTCGGGGCTGTCGTCGATCTCGAGGTAGCTGTAGTGCGCGTCCTCTATACGACGCCACAGCCGCGGCAGCCACTCGCGGAGCGCCGCGTCGCCCATTCCACTCGCGCACTGCATTATTACCATTACACTGAAAAACATATGATCATTTGATTCAAATTGACAAAAGAATATGAGGAGTACTGCCTAGTGGACCTGAGAAAAAGGTTACAAAAAGCATACCTACCACCATATCATCTCATTGGAAGCACCCTAAATGAACATTCCATTTTAAGTTGGAGATTGTAAGAGGTCTACATTGTTTTGTTTAAGATTTTTAGGTAAATCAAATATTTTTTAAAGAATTTAAAAACGGGTAAACTATAGACTCATAAAAGAGAAAAAAAAACGAGATAGTAAGATATGATTCTGTTACTGTGGGTAGAGTTGCTTTCAAAAACATCCCCTGAATTAAGGGGAAGGAATTTAATTTAAAAATGCATTTGTGTAGCTGCAAGTGATGTTGAGTGAGGAGGTCATCTTCCTTTCCTTTTAAAAGTATTAAAGCAGTTTTTAAATTATTATATTTCAAACATGCCCTCTTTTATACTTACTGTATAGAGTATAAAATAATAAAGATACAATTGTTTTATGCCTATATTTATTTTGCATATGAAATAGTCTCATGTTATGAATTGTTTATTTTGAAACGAAACAATAGATAGCCCTGAACTGTATCACTGTTTTGCAACAATTATTATCAGTTATTAATGTGGAACTGCACAATGAGTCAGACAATAAAGGCAATATATTGATTCAATATGCTTAGTGAACTGATCAGTGAGTCATCCGCTTCATTAAATCGTGTTATTTAACAAATGTTTTGTTGATACCTACTCTACCTTTTGTTGATTTAAATGTTATGGTTTATGTCAAATGTTATGTGGTTTAACCATGAGGAACCTGCATTTGTGACTGTGGGACATGTTTGTATTGAAAAGTTAGCGTCCAACAGCTTCTTTATATGAACTCTTTAAACTTACACAATTTGTACTCATACCTATTCTCATTAGTCTCCTCATGACCAAGACTATTGTATTACAGTCAAAATGTTGAGGTAAAACAATTTGAAAATAACAATATGCGAATAAAACCCAGGAAAAATGTAAATATGAGCTTCTTTATGTGTTACGTTGGTATACAAGTATTAGAAATTACATTAAACAACACTGATACAAAAAGTTAATTCGAGATTTATCATTTCTTCTATCTGAGTAGATAACACTTTGATACCACAACCACATTTATAGTAACTGATAAAATAGGAGTGAGTCAATAGAGATAATGCTATATTATGTTGATGAGATGTATTGTATAGTTTTGTATCCTAAAGTTTAATGTTCTTGTTGGCAGGGCAAGAACATTGAATAGGTATACTACACACCTATTGGAATTTTAGTTCAGTGGTTGAAAATGTAACATAAAGATGGATGGAGTTACTTTCATAGGTATTTATAATAATAAGCCAAATTCTAGTCTTTATCACTGGATATTTTATATCTACTGCATTTATGAAACATGCACTTTCCTACCTTCTCACTACACAAAAGTAATGGTTTCAAATCTGGTTGACAAATTGTTTAGGCAAATATCTAGTAGTAAAGCATTCGTTTAACATACTATACTGCGTTAAAATAACGTATCAATTAAACAGACATGGCACAAATACCGCAGAATCACACTACACAAGAAATTATGATATTTCTTTACAAGCAAAAAATATGTAAATGAACACGATCACCCACGCAACACGATGTTCTGAGATGCCTTAGAGACATTAACCCAGTTATTACATACCTTTTTAAATCTAAATAAACACCCGAAAAGGAACCGCTACTCACCATACAGGAAGAACATTATTTTCCTGGATGTCAAATTTATTTCAATGCACGGAATGTAGAGCGGACAAAAATAGTACACCTAAAATACCAAGGGTCCCACATGTAATCGGTTTACGATTATTCCGATGTTAGTTACGACATTCACTTAATTTTTCGCTAGTCAAACACGCATTCTAAATAATAAAATACAAAATATTAGCGAATTTATTGTAAAAACTAGGAAAAACAAAAATGATTTTGTTTTGACATTTACCTGACAGTTTTTGACAATGAAAGCAACGTCACACTTGACATTTTTACTTTGACACTTGGCATTGTCTTTTTTCTAATATGGTTTCGACCGATTTGTGCATTAAGCCAGTTTATCGTTAAATTATGGACCATTCACACGGTGCCGATTTAGTAGATAAGTTAATAGGCCGATTTATAAAAACACTTTTCTATACAATATTTCAATCAAGTAAAATGCCTTGAGCAACAATCATAAGAAATATTGTATAATATTGGAGAAAGAACGACATCTCATGTTAAATAAGTAAACCAACCGAGCCAGTCAATAGTTGTAAACTGTTTTTATCTAATCCAAACATATAATAAAATCGTAACTCAGCGGTGTCTGTTTTTGGAAGATATAAAAAAAATATAAATTGTATGGGTATCTATGAACGCAGTAGAACCTATTTTTCTGTTTTTCTGGTTGTCTGTTTGTCTGTTTGTCTGTTTATCTGTTTGTCTGTTTGTGTGTGCCTTTGTGCCCGCTAATCTCAGAAACGGCTTATCCGATTTTAACCAAATTTGGTATGCAGATAGCTTTAGACCCCGATTAACATATAGGCTATTTTTTATCCGGATATTTTGTCCGGTTATCCGGATAAAGTGATTTTTCTGCTTTTACTTAGTTAGTTTGAATGTTGTATTGAAGAAGTATGTTGTGTGGAATCAATACATGACTAACCGGATATCCGGTCGAAAATAAAAAAAACCGGATATCCAGTTTTTTTTCAGGAAATTCCTAAAATACCGTATACCTTTGTCTCTCCATATATCCGGATCCTTCGGACATACGGAAATTCTTTATAATGGTTGTTTTTAACCGACTTTAAAAAAAAGAGGATCTGCTCAATTCTACCCGCATATTGTTTGTATGTGAATATGTTCAAACCGTACTCCGGCATATAAAGTCCGATTTCGATCATTCTTTTTTTATTTGGAAACTGAGAGTCCCGAGTTGGTTCCATAAATTGTTGGTGAAGATCTGATGAGAACCTTCGGAATGATGAGCAGAATAGCATCCCGCAATGCTGTAAATTACTAATTTTTGGACTACCATCAATAGAATCGGCTTATTAAGAACAAGGTACAAATTGATGGACCACCTGAAACCACCTTCTCAAAAATTCTTCAGTGATTAAAGTTACGGTTACAATTTTGATAATTTTTAGTGGCAGTCGAAATTTCAATAAAAAGGATTAAAAAAATATAGCTGTAATGAGGCAGTTTCACTGAGTAGATGCTGACTGCATGTAGTTTACGTGGCACGATGGCAGCTGTGGATTCCGATTCGAGGGTTCCGCTTTCGAATCACAGACCGGCGCATTTCCTTTTTAAGGAACGGTGGCCTACCGAGCCGAGTGATGGCTTCCGATTAGACGGCTGCGCGTTCGAGTCACGAGTCCCAGACACGACGTTACGTTTTACCCTCCAGATGGTCGTCCACCTTGCCGTTGTGAGGGGACTCAGTAGCTGAAAGCTAAGAGGCTCACGAGGTGGGAAACCGGGCTTGCCAGGCTTCTAATCCGTAATCCCGCGTCAGCGGGCTCGGGGTCCTTTCCGCAAGAAAGGGGCCGCATGGAAGATAACCACTATAAAAAATCACCTCAGCCTCTGGTGGTGAACTCGGTGAGGGAGGGGGGGCTTTATCACCGGCTTTGGGGACCTCGAGACGGTGGCGTGACCGTGCTGAGGGAGGGGAAACGGAGAGAAATTGTCTATCGGGCAGAGGCAGAGATGATGTTGCACTTTATGTTGGAGAGCTTATTTTTATTGTTTTGTCCTTAATTCGAAGCCGGGTTTTGATTTATTTTTAATATTCGATAAAGGCTACTTCTTATTATAAGTAATGCGAATAAGCATGCAACACGTTACCTACCGCTGCGCTGTGCAAAATCTACACTTAAATAGACTCTGCTATGATTCTCTTCTGTTCAGCAACAGACTTCCCTGGTCGTCCGTTCAAGTGTAGACTTTTGCTCAGCGATGGGTAGGTAGTCCGAAAAACGCTGACGAAGTCGCGGGCACAGCTAGTATTATATAAAAGTTAAAGCCCGCAGCTTTCAGCATCCCTATCACGTGACTTCAACACCAAATAACTGGAGAACCGTGTACACGGTTTTTTTTGCGGAATCGACACCCTTGATGACGTTCAAATCGAGTAGGTAAACAAAAACAGGGAGAATACATAATCGTTAATTCACCGTGTCACGTGGGTTTCCGTGTGGCGCAGTGGTTAGCGCCCGCCCGGCAAGCGGGGGCACAGGTTGGAATCCTTTTGTATTTTCATTGCATTCATTTTGATGCATTTTCTCCTTGTAAAATATTTCTAAAATTAGTATTTCTATAAAGAAATTACCTAAAGGGTAAAAACGGGACCCTATTACTGAGATTTCGCTGTCTGTCCGTCTGTCCGTCCGTCTGTCACCAGGCTGTATCTCATGAACCGTAATAGCTAGACGGTTGAAATTTTCACAGAAAACGTATTTCGGTAGCCGCTACAACAACAAATACTAAAAACAAAATAAAACAAATGTTTGAGAGGGGCTCCCATACAACAAACGTGTTTCAAAAACTACAAGGGAATTTGAGTACAATGTGAGGTCGCTTCTGATTGGTCGAAATCAAATCGAGTAGGTCGTGGAAATCAAAATGGCTGCCGTTTCTGTCAAATATGCCAGGCTGCCTTCACTTACCAAAGAGTTTCATAAAAGTTTCAGTAAGTATTTTTTTGTGCCAAAGTTTATTTTTCTCGTTTTTTTAGGGATGCGGTCGTATGTTGGTTGGGAGTAAGAATCGAAGCTAAATATTTCATATTTTCCTATCAAATTTAAAAATTGGTGGTTGTAAACCATTTACAACAACCGCGCAAACTCGCGCACGAAGGGTTCCGTACCACTATCACAATTGGGTACGGAACCCTTGGTGCGCGAGTTTCGCACTTGGCCGGGTTTTTTACTGACAACTGTGCCTCGCGGAACTTCACGACCCTACCTACATGCAGGCTCCTTTTGTACACCACACATCGATAATTAACCATATTTATACTTAAAAGTTTAAAAATAAAGATAACTTGTAGTTAAAGTTAAAATATATTTGTGCTAAGTAGTAACTATATTATTAAGTTACCTACCGTTACAATGGTTTACATTACAATCTAAAATAAAATGTATTAGGGAATTCAGGAAGTCTCGCCATAATGATTTTGAACTCACCAAGTCCAACGCTGTCATTGTTATCAAATTTCATTTCCTGTAATATCTGGAAAATCGTTTCTAAAATTAGGTAGGTATAAGTAAATAAAAAACCTAAATTGCGAAACGTAGTACAACATCATTTGCACCCTTAGTGCGAGTTTACGCAAACGATCTTGTTTGCGTCAGCGCGAGAATTTTCAATAGAAAATTGAAGCTTAAGATAGATTAACACTTGAACAACACCACATTACAAAAAATACATAAAAATTAAAGTAGGTTACCTGAATAAATGTTTGTACAATTGTACAAACATTTATTCAGGTAAATAAATTTATTCATTTATTCATTTATTCAGGTAATAAATGTTTGTACAATTGTACAAACATTTATTCAGGTAACCTACTTTAATTTTTATGTATTTTTTGTAATGTGGTGTTGTTCAAGTGTTAATCTATCTATCTTAAGTAGGCGGCCTATCTGTACAACATTTAAATAAATATCGCTCAAATCGATTTCATCCAGGCAACCTTTACATTACGTCAACATCCTTACATTACCGATCCCCTTCCTTATATATTGACTATTCATTGGTCGCCTGGAAGAGATCGCCCTTAGGCGATAAGGCCACCCATTTTCTTAGGGTTCCGTATTTGTTTAGGTAATAATTGTTTAATTTAAGTTTTTGGTACAATAAAGCATTTATTCATTCATTCGCTTAAAGCGATCGATTCCAGATAACATAATTAATATTTGTTTGGTAAACAGGTATTTCTGTCTGGATGTCTTAAAACACATGTCAATATAAGGAGCTCATTAATTGGATGACTTGGTTAGACTGCGTCGATGTTCTATAGTCGAATATTACTAGGATTACTAGGACTGACCGATAATGTGTGTGGCAAAAAAGAAAACATTTTCTTGAGCTCCGGAAGACACGTTAAGCTGTTAGTCCCGGTTTTATCTTTGGATAACAATCGTTAGGTCAATTTAGAGGCCTTTGGGCGTTCTGAAAACTAACACTAGGTGAATCCTCATCCTATACGAAAAATAAATATTTTCTATTACTATACCTATAGTGTACCTGTCAAGTAATGCGCGATACATAATATATCCGCCTAGATGAATTAAATAATTTTGTGCTAAATTGAGTTATGTCACCGTGTAACGAGACGTGGCCCAAAATATTTGGATATAATGCCTACCTACTTATCGATTACAGATTTCTATGTAAGCAGGTAGGTACTTACAGCTTGAGCTATTTTAAGTTTTGATTCATCATCAAGACTATATTGTTTTTTGTTATGAATACCAGTCAGACGATCTAGGATCTCGCAGATGTCCCGTTTTGAAATTTGATTGTCTTCATCCAAGTCTAAAAACAAATACAGAGGTAATTGGAGAAGAGCAAGGTACCTAGCGAAGTAAAGCGATCATCACACCAGCCACCCGACTTGTCGGGTCCGATAAGTCGGGAGATGATTAAATACTTAACTTGTAGGTATGGGTTGTCGGACCCACAGGTCGGACCCGACAAATATTACACCTACAGCACAAATCAAGATATACCAACATGAAGCTAGGTATTTTGGGTGGGTTTATAAGTACGTGGTTTAAATACTAAGTTCTTTCGATGTGTGTTCTAGGTGTGTATTGTCCGGCAAATAAGTATAAAACCCGATTCCAGTATGAGTAAGTAGTATGTTAACATATCGTGAACCTAGGTTTAAAACAATTACCAAATATCCTGAAAGCCCACGTAGCTTTAACATCAACGGGGCACTCCGAATTCATAGCCGAGCATAGATCCAGCATATCTTCGAACGAAAAGCAACCGTCATTTTTTGAAGAGAACACCTTGAATATGCGATCTTGGAACGGATTGTTCTTCAAAACATTAAACTTATCAATTATTTCCTTTTTACTGAAACGGTGATTATAATCCTGGTTTATCTTTTCTGGGTTTATCGAATGAAATTTCTTTATTAGACTGAAACAACAGAAACATGTGAAAATTACAACTGTCTAGCTATCTCCGTTCATGAGACACGGCAGACGGACAGTGAGTGGAGAATTAGGAGGAACACTAACTTTTTATCCCGGCAGAGGGCGCGAGTCGATTAATCTTAGGTTTGAATTAAGAACTGTCAAACATGTGTTTTTTACAACTCTCGGCGCCAAATTGGCCATATCGGTCTGAGACCGAAAGAATAAAAAAAAAACTCGGCGTTTCCATTGGTGGAGGACCATCATTGAAAAAAAAAAAGATCATCCGATGCCAGCGCCTCTGCAAACAGCTTTGCGCGTGGCACCCCATTATGATCACCCAATCATCACCTCTCATAGTGCAAAAATATAATAAAGAAATAAGCTGTTAAAGCTCTCGGTAGATGCTCACTATAGAATTTCTCCTTTGCTCAAATAAGTAAGTGCCGTGTAATCTTCCAAGAGATCTTCAGTCAATCCGGGGTATGATTGGGAGGCGCCCATTTTAAGGGTGTTGTACCCAACAAGAAACCCGTATTATCAAACTCCGATGATCTGTCTACTAAATCACGAACACACGCGTTTGTAAATTAAACAAAGCGAAATGTTAATCTTATCAAGGTTGTTGTAGTTTATATCGAACAATTAAACAGTTTGATCGCACTGATTGCCGCCACTCTTAATTTTGTACCTATTATAACATAAACTAACAGCAGCTTGCGGTTACGGTCGCATTATTTCATAACACTATGTAATAAATAACCCTGTAAAATAATTATGAAGCAACCGAGTGTTCGCCACAGAGGTCTGTGGCGAACACTCGATTGCGACGCACAAGCTTGCGGGTTTGATTCCCGCCCAGAATACTTATGCTGACTATTAAATGTTTATTTCTGGTTCTTAGTGTTTGTTTATGTACTTTTACTATTTTATGTATTTATTAAAAAAATATATTATGTCGTAGGTATATCAATTGTTTATTTATACCCATAGTACGAGCGTAGTTGCTTACTTCGGCCCAAGATGCCCCTGCCAAAGGTTTACAATTTTTATTAATTTAATTAAAATCGGCGCCGTTTCAAGCAATGAGGAGGAACACTAACTTTTATCCCGGCAGAGGGCGTTGGTCGACTGATCTTAGGTTTGAATTAAGAACTGTCAAACGGGTGTTTTTTACAACTCTCGGCGCCAAATTGGCCATATCAGTCTCAGACCGAAAGAAAAAGTAAAAAAAAACTCGGCGTTTTCATTTTTGGGGGACCATCATCAAAAAAAAAAAGATCATCCGACCCCAGCGCCATCTGCTTACAGCTTTGCGTGTGCCACCCTATTTATCTTTCAACCATGCAGTAGTAAATTAGAGTGTAGTTGACTGTGTGTCTTGTCAGAATATTTATAAGGATCTATGAAAATGTTGGAAATACAGCAATTCCGTATTCCCAACTTTTTAGAGATGCTTATAAATATTTTAACAAAACAGTATGTTTTTGCAATGCGATCGTGTAAACGTACCTACCTAACTGGTAGATAACAAAAAACGCTATAAAGTATAATGGAAATAATTTATTTATTACTTATCAAAATAATCTGAGATCAAACTCAGCAATAGCAACGCACATTCAAGTTCAGGCATAAAAGTAATAGTATGTACATTAATGTTAGATATACAAGGTCATATTGCTACTAATTGCTAAGAAAAAAGCATGCTTAACAATACTAATAAAATTACAATAGAAAAATAACAGTCAACGCAGTGAAGATCTCATTTGGACAAACTATAAATACCAGTAGCCCTACCATGACTTGGTACGTAAAAACGTGAACGTTAACAGTTTGGGTATGACCGCAACGCAAAATATCGGCTCGCGCGGCCGATTTGTCACGCTGTGCACAAGGTCAAACTGTTAACATTACAGTGTACGTATTTACGTAGTAACTCATGGTAGGGGTACAGTACGCCGACCATGAGTTGATACGTAATTACGTGAACTGTAACGTTAACAGTTTGACTTTGTGCATATAGACGCCTACTTCGTCTGTTCCCCTTGCCTTTCCGCTCGGGACATGTCGGCCGCGCGAGCCTATTTTGTTTCGTTGAGACATGCCGCTAACTAACTGTTAACGTTACAGTATATATAATTACGTATCTACTCATGGTTGGGGTACAGAACATATAAACAACACATACAGGGTGTCCCAGAAACAAGTGTCAAGCGAAAGTCCAGAGGTAGAGGACCTTAAGGGGTACCCGAATCACCCCCATGTATGTTCCGCGATTTTTCCTAGTTTAGAAGTTATGGCCTTTTTTCTCAATTTTCTACTAAAATGCGACCACTGATACCTATTTGGTCATACTTACTGCAATAATTGAGATAATTGGCTGATTTCTTTTCAAATGTGGAGCTGAATAATAGGGTCATGTTACCTGTTACACAAAAAAAAGCCGTAACACTAACCAAACTGTTACAAATTAAAAAAGAATTTCATAAAGTGAGCGTTGACAAAACGCTATAAACACTTTAAAGAGCAATTAAAAGAAAAACTCGCCTATTATTTTTTTTCCAAACCAACTTCAAAAACTTCCTTACTTCATTAGCTATCTACCCTATTCATTTTATTGGTCTATCATTAGAGGATCATATCAAAAATTTTGTTTAAAAATTCTTTGGTCGAAAATTCTCTCACTCATCTTACTTAAACCTGAAGGGAAACTCCCGGCCTAATCGAATAATCGGGGGTGATCGGGGGTGATTCGGGTACCCCTTAAGGTCCTCTACCTCTGGACTTTCGCTTGACACTCGTTTCTGGGACACCCTGTATACTGGTAACCTCGCCACGTATTTTATAAACAAAATGTCTCAACCATGCCTCAGATCTCTGCAATTTTTTTCAATAACGGATAAACAATTTTTTAGAAATTTCGCTAAAGCATTTGCGGCCGATTACTGAAACGGCACTAGTTGAGCATTTTCTAAATTCAAAATAAGTAAAAATTGCTCAACCGCTTAAAAAATCAGAGCTGAAGCATAGTTGAGACATTTTAGTTATAGAATAGGTGCCCGATAGGCCATCGGGCACCTATTCTAATAATAAAATTGTCCAAAATATCATATCAAGTGTGTCAAATAACTTTAAAAAAAAACTTTGGAGATTACCGTTTTCAATAAATGTTTGAGACGATAAAGTTACGATTGCAGTCCAGTTGCATATTACAGATTCATTTAGTCACTTGATTCCAATTGCAATGATGTTGAAATGAAATTTTGAACAATCAATTCTATTACAGAAATATTATTACAGACAATCGCGGGCGGAAATAGCTAGAAGCCGGTCCGGTTCCAGTTTGTGTTCTCTGCGCTTAATCCCTTGAGATCTTTCAGTTTCCAAATAAACGAGTGCGCTAAGTCAATATCATAAGAAAAGCTACAATGTAAAATTATTTATACTTGGTAAAGTTCGATTCGAAAGTTTGGTATTTAATATTTTAATAGTTTCACTATAAAAATGGTATACAACAGGCATAAGGGTTATTTTAATAAATAATTGAAAACAAAATATGAGAACGACGACGTAGTAGTGTAGTGTGGCGGGAAAGAAATTGTATTTTTTAAGTGGCTACCAAATTATGGCTGATACCCACTTTTTTTCAATAACTCACCACACAGTTCTCTTAGGGCCGTTCAAGTATTACGTAAGCACTGAAAAATGCATGTACTAATGTTTACGTAAGCAGATGAGGATCTTTGCGTTGCTATTGCTTTTGCTTTGGGATGGGATGGGGGTAACATCATCCATCAGTATATGTTTTACTTTTCCAGATTTTGGTTTCAACACTAAGCACTAGTTATTCAATCTATCATTAAGTTAAGATTTGAAAAAGAAAAACTTACTAAGTAATAGCTTAAGTAACCATTAAACGTCAGTGAATGCAGCAGTTAATGATAAAATTGGCGAAAATGTCTATAGAAACAAAAAAAACACTCATAAATCAACAAAGAATTCAGAACACATTGAAAAATGCATTGCAATATTTACGTAAGCATGAGAGGGGGAGTAAGAGCTTTGCTTACTTTTACATATGAGGGGTTTATAAATGCAAACAAATCTGCTTACGTAATTCTTGAACAGCCCTTTATTCTAACTCAGAAATAATTTATCTCTTAGGAAAGTCAACATTATCAAAACTAATCTGCCTCCGAGCTCTCATCTTAGCGGCCTCCTCAAATGTTGGAGGCATCGAATTAGACTTGAATAGAGGAACTTTATCCACCGAGCTCAGACCACTACTGCTATTCGAATTAGAATCTATATTAACTAGCTTATCTTGTAGAACATTTTTAGTACCACTTCTGGGCTCCTGTTTTATGGTTACACCGGTGTTTTCTTTGGGAGCGATCGGTCGGGCCTTTGATTGTTGGTAAGCGTAAGCAGAAATGTACCCAGATACTTTTGTGTTGGTCTCATTTGCTAGTTTCATTTGTTCCTCTTCGAAACACTCTTCGACTGAGCGACCTTGGATGATGGCGAATACGTAGAGACGGGAAATTCTGTAAAGAACGTTGATAAGTTGTTAAATTTTTGTACAAACTAGAAACATTATTACAATAAATAAAGTTTTAAGGACTTCGACACATATTTTAAACCATTAAGATTAAATAAAAACTAAATGGTTTAATTAACCATGTTATTTTAAAATTATATTGCAGGTAATAGGATATTCAACTTTATAATATTTGGCGGTCCAAATTCGGAGCTGTCGCGATCTGGATATGTATCGCGATCCGTCGGTTGCCTACCACTGTCTAGTCCCAAACTAAGCATTTAGGCTACTCCACAACGGTCTATACGACCTATGTGGATGCGGGTTCTATTCCCGCCTGTAACAAGTATTTATAACACATTTGCTCGTAAAGGGCCTCTTATTTCACCAATTTCAATATCGTAATGTATGTCATTACGTACTTGTGCGTAATCGTTAAGTAAAACGCACGAGTTTCTTTCTAATAAGGTAACACGTACGGTTTATCATGCTCCGTCTAAAACCAACGGTACTTTTTTAAATCTTAAGAAAAAAAAAGCAAAGAAAGCAAATCAAAAAGTTTTTATGTCAGAAAAGTGGTCAATATTTTATGAATAAAATTAACTTTGGGAGATAAAATATAAAAAATAAACATTTAATTCTTTAATTTAATTCACTCAAGAGAGTGAGAGAGAGACTGGTGAAATTGTAACAAATAATAATAACTTGACAACATTAAAAATGCCAACTGGCAACGTAATAATCAATTTCACAAATTGTTCAAATTTTTCTAACTGCTTTAACAAGTGATTAAAGATTTATTCGTTTAAGAAAGTCCGAGTTTTATTTATTTCCTCGCAAATGTGTTATAAAACGTCGTATGACATACGTGCGCTTTGATAATTACAGCCTCTGCTTTCTTGTAGCCCTCGCCTACGGCTCGGGCTAGCAATATCGCCTCGGCTGTAATTTTCAACTTACCGCACTTATATCATAATGTACTATTATGTTCGTTTCTGGTTCTGAGTGTTTCTGTTATTTATGATGTATCAAATTGTATCATAATCCTACTAATATTATAAACGCGCAAGTTTGTATGTATGTATGTGACTTTGTTACTCTTTCACGAAAAAACTACTGAACCGATTGCGATGAAAATTGGAATATAGATAGCTTGAGACCTAGAATAACACATAGGCTACTTTTTATCCCGATATTCCCTCGAGATCGGGTCTTACGCGGGTGAAACCGCGGGGCGCAGCTAGTATATAAGTATGTAGAAGCTCCTTGTTGCTGCTGTGTGGTATATTCTGCAATATTTATCATGCCTTTGGTCGAACATTTTGACACCAAAATGTTAATGGGATTTCCCAAGCAGATTCGAAATGAGTTAGACTTACTTGAGCATGGTATCGGAAGTGGAGAGGTTGGGCGCCGTGAGCCGCGCGTGGTGCGGCGGCAACGTGAGCAGCCGCCGCGTGAGCCGCGCGAGGCTGCTGGCCTTCTCGCGGAACCCGGGCGACGACATGCGCCAGCCGTGCACGCGCAGCGCCTCCGACACCGCCCACAGCAGCTTCTGTAACGCATTGCATACATGACCGTTACAGTAGCACAGAGTGGTCAAACATGTAACCGTGTACTCCCGGGCTACTCTATCTCTCCCTGTAAAAGGCGACTAAGGGGGAGACCAGCGAACGTGTGGGAGTATTTACAGCCCCCAATCCAAAACCGATGTTGGAAACGACTGTGCCTGTTAGTGTCATACTGAGCCGCACTGAACGAGACAGAGATACGTTTCTGATCTTCAGTATCGGACCGATGTTTTCTGAGTACTCCTTCTGGAGTTTCGGTTCGCTAGTTTTCTCTGGAGCAGAGTGCAGTGGTATAATTATTACACGTAACTATTATGATGACATCGACATCCACTAAGAAAGAATTACGGAAATTCTACAAAATCAGGACTTATGTGGGTGAAACATACAAATAGAAGCAGATTCTCTTCTTACCTGTTTATGGTTGTCATTCAAATCCGTCGACTTCTTAGCAGTGTACACTTCAGAAGCTCGTCGGGCGAACGAAATGGGCTGCGTATTCCCAACACTATCCCCTCCAAAGGACAAACTCTTGGCTATTTTACTCCGACTGCTCTCAGGGCGCTCGTCCAAAGCATCCAGTTTCCTCTTTAAGAACTGATCACTTTGTGTTCCATCAGAGCTCTTGGTCTCTGCGGGTCGAATCGGAGATCCAAACAGAGCTCTTTTGGTTCGCATAGCTTGTACTGGAACTGATGAGCAGGATGCAGTTGGGACTGGCTTTCTGTTCTCTGGGCTTATGAACAAAGCGCGTTTGAGAGTTTCTCGTGATGGTTGAGATCTGGTTATGCTTTCTGAGTCCATTAAGAGCCGTCTCATTGCCTTTTTTTTACTAGACCCGCCGCTGCGAGTTTTCGGTGTTTTCGCGGGTGTTTTCTTGCCTGGAGTCTTGCGATTGGGTGTCTTTTTCCCGGGTGTGCGTCTGATTCGTGGGCTTTTCCTTTCGGCTGAGTTGATCAACTTTCTATGTGGGAAGAAACTTGAGAAATTGTTGATATGAGATTAGTGTGTTATAGAATGGAAATCTTAGTATTACGTATATGATTATTAATTATAGATAGGATTGCGACAATGAGAAGCTTTCTTATTTGATTTTAGGAACTTGGTGACTTGGAATAGGTTCACATAGAGTTATTCAAAATATCACTTTTTGTAGACAATGGTTTGTCATTACACCGAATCTTCTCAATCGTGTTCCGACTTCCGATACTAAGACCGGTACAGCCACTAAGGAAGACGGTTCGGATTTTGTACCACTGCAGTCTTGCCACTTCCTAGTTACTACTAACTACTAGTTGTACCACTACCACTGCAGTCTTCCTTCTTCTAGATGAGCGTGCTACATCATTACTTACCATCATATAGTCAAGTGCCAAGATCATTAGCTGAAGCGGCTACAAAGGATGAGGAGGTCAATACTAGTTTGCCAAATTATTCAGTTCAAGCAGATCAGGCCTGCTGCCTTGTTTCCTTCTATGTAGGCATGCTACATCTTAATTCACGTTGAGACTTACCACCTAATAAGTAGTCTAATAAGAAAATCCTATTTTCGATTACTGATATGAAATAAGTAATAAACTTTTTAAATTCACACGATTTGTAAACATAGTTACATTTTTCCGGGTCTTTATCGCGTATTATTTATTTTCTTACCTCGACGTTTCAACCATGTTACAATGGTCTTGGTCGCGAGGGGACTGGAGCAGCGGCGGGCGACGTCTTCTTATATACAAGAAGAATATAAGAAGAACGAGTATATAAGAAGACGTCGCCCGCCGCTGCTCCAGTCCCCTCGCGACCAAGACCATTGTAACATGGTTGAAACGTCGAGGTAAGAAAATAAATAATACGCGATAAAGACCCGGGAAAATGTAACTATGAAATAAGTACTTACTTTTTATCAATAAGGACCATCTTAGATGTGGATGTGTGTGCCTTTTCATTTATTGTGGCTGCATTGCAGAATGCCTGTCGTCTCCTCGCTAAATGAGACAGTCTACGACCCGGTGACTTAGCTTGTGCCATTCTAAAAACAACAAACCAAAAATCAAATATTTTATATGTAACTGGCTTCATCTCAGAAATTTCAAAAAACTACTACAACTAATTTCAAAACACCCTTATTAGTGGATACCTACACATCACAATTAACTCATCTAACCATGTATGTGTAACCAGCACCGGTTTAGGCTGTGCGATGATGTGCACCATACATAGTATATTCCGTCAGTCAGGACTTAATATGTTTAATATGTAATTTGAAAATTTATAGATTAAAAGACATAGACAGTGAAAATTTGCCTTTTAAATTTTGTAGCAGGTTACCTTTTGTAGTTGCTAAAGAATGATACATACTTAAGTCGTAACGCCTTCCTTTTGTTAGCACTACTGGGAGATTGAAAACCTCCAGAGTAAATATTGACACTGGTTTCCGTCTCTGCACCGACATATCTTTCACCATACTTCAATAAGAGTAGTTCGAACTTCTCAGAGTATTTTGTTACGTTGTAACTGAAAGAATTATTTAAAATTAATAATTAAATAGAATGAAATATGACTGAGCAATTTAGAAATGAACAGATACACATCCTCATTAGGATGTGCACCTGATCTGAGTTAAATTACCACATGTGTGCTAATTTGTCTCATATGAAGTTATTGGTAACCTATGATTATGACAATTATGTTAAAAATTACCAAGAATTTTGGAATAAAAAAACATTTGTTACAATGTGTCATACCATATCAAGGGGCGTAATACTTATAACAATTGCATTTTGATCGCAAATCGATCGCGCAGTGAGTTCGTTGATGAAATTAAAGTTTCATCAGAGGAGTAGGCAAACATATTACTATGCCTACTAACTATTTATAAATTAGCGTAATTAGAACCCAATATATTAGTATGTTTACTAATTAAACATGTATTTAACTTGAAGAGCCATTACATGAAATACAAAATACTAATTATGCTAAGTTCTAAGTGAGCATCATTACTAACTTGTAATTCATTTACTTTCTACCTACAGTATTAGAAAAAGAATAAGACAAATACTTACTAAACATCATAATATTTGCACTTCACCAAATCAGGCCAAGTTGTTTTCACAGCCTCTGTTTCCGTATAACGCTTCAATTCAACTGTCTTATCATTAACACTTGTATGAGCTTCGGAAATATTGAGTTTATCCTTGGAATCTTCCTTTGATATCACCGAGCCTGCTGTACACTCCACCAAATCCATTGTGTTATCTGGTATTTCTACAAAAGATACTCTTTTTGTAGGTGTAGTACAGTTTGCTTCTTCTGAGACATTCAGTTTGGTGTTATCATTGAATAATGAAAGGCCACTGTAGTACTTTTTGAGCATTTCAGTTATATCAGTCTTTATGTTTGTAACTGAAGGTGGTGGTGGGACACCGCTGAGAGTTTCCTGTAGGAATACATAAAAATGTGATAGGTGAGTAGTATTAAAACTTTTATTACATTTTCATGACAAAACCATTGAATATATGCAATTTGTGAAAACTAGATATGGATAAATTATTAATTTAGCTTGTTAGTTGTAATTTCAACACAATTATGTGTCAATATTGGGATAAAAATGAGGCAAAGTCTTATCCCAACACCAAACTTAATTACAAGAAGGTACATAGTTTTAACATAATTTTATTATGAATTTAAAAAAGTATTAAATGATCAATCATACCTCAATCTTCTTATATTTTTTCTTTTCATTATTCTCATAATCCTTAAGAAAGTTCCAGAATGGCTCTTGTTCAACCACAGGCTCTTCTTCCTCCTCATCAACATCAGAAAACATGTCGGGGGACCTCACTCCACTATCAAATGAAGCCTCAAATGAGGAACTCTGATCAATATTCCATGTTGTGGTATTTTCTGCAATAACAGGACAGTCTTTCTTCAATTTTTCATACTGGGAATCTCCTGTGCTTTCCGAAGTTTTCTCTACTTTGTTTATATCATTGCTTTTCTCATCTGATGTATAGGATCTATGGTCGTTGCTGTTATGTTCTGAACTGCTTCTCTCATCTTCGTTTGTAGCTATATTTATATTAGACTCGTGAGATTTCTCCTCTAGGTCATGAGGGTTAGAGCTAAGTGCCATGATCGGATCAACATTGGGTATCAACTTCTGAACATGCTTGATGGTACCATTGAATGATAACTCACCAATGGGCAACTTAAATATGCTGTCTGAAGGTCTATTGGTGAAAAGAGGTACGCTATCAACAGCATTGTTACTGTTCTCCATTGTAGAAGTTATAAAGATAGGTTGCTTGAAACTTTCACGCCTCGATTCGTCTGAAGAGGTCGGCACGTCTGTCTGATTCGACTTCTCCGTCAGACTATGCTCGACAGTCGCGTATGAGTTTTCAAGAGATGCCGGCGAAGGACACGGAGAGTCGATCTTAACGCAGTCTATATCTGAACTAGAACATTTATCCGCAACGTCGCACGTCACTTGATTCAGTAAATTACAATCGAGCTCACAATGTTTGGTTACGTTTTGAGCAGCTGATAAGTCAATGTTACCTCTACCGCTGGGACTGATGCTGTCGTTGCTTGAAGATGAGGGTTCGCTTAAATCAGGATTATGGTCCTTATGTTCCACAACGTTAAAACTTCTCATAAAACGTTCATACAAAGAAAAACTATCACTTATTGAATGGCAAGAGTCCCCAAGAGATTCCATTACTACTAAGTTTTACACATCGTTTTGAGTCAATACTTATCGGATTATTTTAGAAAACAGATGTATGAAATAAGTTATGTTATTAAACGAGATTTTATTGAATGTAATGTTAATCTGAAAGTTCAATTTCACGGTAGTTTTCAACATATTTTTACAACACAACGCGCTTCTCCATTTCTGCCATTTTTTAATTTTTACATTTTTTTTTCTTAAAGCTTTTTTTTAGGCTTCATACGGATATTTAATCCTCATTGTTCTCTCCAAATAATAAACGGACTTAACATTAATAATGAATAGCCGACTAAATTAAATGCTGCAGTTTCTATGCGTAAACATATATAACATAATTACGATTACTTTCGCAAGTCTTGTGTGTGCCCGTGTTCGTTATATGGCAACACGAAATCAATTTATGCTAGGTGACAGATTGACATTTGAAAAACGAGTGTTGGCAACACTTTTAATTTATTTCTGAATCAGAGAAAACTTTTATTTATTTGTAGGTAAGTACATAATTTTACAAATTTCTGTTTGTCTACGTTGTTTTATCTTAACCGGACCGGTGCCACTTGTATAGCACGACCAATTTGCGGTAAACGCCTTTACTCGCCGCTGTGTAAAGTTCTCTGAATCCGCAATAGGTAAGTACCTACCCAGCTACTTGTGAAAATAATATTATTAACTTTGATTTTAAACGTAGTACCTATTTGTTGTCCTAGGGCTATTGAAATGAACTCCGCAATGATACCGTTTACTAATTAGGTACCTTACTAATTACATGCTTCTCTATCTATTTACCACCCAATTAATTTGTTTTCAGAAAAGTTAGGTAGGTATACCTAGTACCTACATTACCTATTTTAAATTGCCTACTTACTACATACTTACCTTTTATCTAATTTGTTATTTTTATTTAAGCCGGTTGATGAAATTAGCTGGTTATATTGGATAGTTTATTCTGCTAAAATCAACGAACTTATGTTTATAATTATTATTTAAAATATGTAAATAGTTTTGTTACTTATTTTATTTGTGGGTACCTTTTATATTCATAAAAACCTTTTTTTGTACAATCGCTAAGAGCCAGCTTAGAACCTAAATAGTGACTGATCGAAGAAACTGCTATTGCTGTTTGGGATCAGTTCCACATTTCATAATTTGATTAAAGGCAACTGACCTATGTTGCTTACAAAGACACTATAGGTAAACTAACTATTAGCGCCTACTTAGCCTACTTCTTAGTCTAGGTTAGATAGAACTAATATAACTGAGCTGGATTAATTGGGTTTGCTCTGTCTCCACTTATAAATTCACAAAATAATCTAATCTTAGGAAAGAAGTACCTACCTACTACTTATGTCATTTTAGTAAAACCAACATCTTATTTTTTTTTTTTTTAACGTGGAGAATCGCCTTAAGACCGTCAGGCCGCTCCCGGGGGGGAGGGAGCGGCCCGGTGTGTGGGGGTCCCCCTGGCCGAAGATGGTGGGTGGCCAGGGTATACCCACTAAACTCCACGGTGTCCTTTGCTCCGCTAATGTGGGGGCGGACGGTAACCGCTCTTGCATTATTCCGTACCGCCCCACTGCGGGCGGCCTTTTCAGGCCTCCTCTCTGGCCCTTAAAAGGGCCAACCCTCGCGAGAGGCGGCGTTGACACGCCGCCGCCATCTCGGGCTCATTGGTTGGCGACCGACCCCCCCGAGTCAGCCGCCAAGAGCCGGGTGGGGCCGCAACCTGCGTTGCCCGCCCGGTGTGTGGAACTTTGGGCCCACGAGTGCCGGGGAGCAGCTCGCGGGCCCGTTCCCCCTCTCTGGTTTTGTAAGGCAGTGTCCTCTGCCGCTTTGGTCAGGCAGTGTGCTCTGCCGCTTTGGTGAGGCAGTGTGCTCTGCCGGGCCCGGCCGGTAAAGGCAAGGCCCCCATCACCCACCGCGGGTCGCGCGGGAGTCCACCGCCCACGTGCCCGGCCAATGAAGGCAAGGCACCCACCTCCAATTTGGGCGGGTATACTCCGCACACACCAAAAGAGTGTGTGCGAAGTATACCCGCCCGGTGCGCCTCTTCGCTTCACCGCCCAACATGGCTGGATTGCCATGGTGGGCGGTTACTGAGCCCTCTCACCACGGCAAGGTGGACGCACGACGAGAGGGGGTAAAAAAAAAAAAAAAAAAAAAACCAACATCTAATAAATCAATGATAACTTTATGTGGTCTAGATAAGTATACCTACCAATTTAGTAAATTAAGAATTATCTAGGGTTATTAACTCCTAGACATGTTGAATTTTTTGGACACAGCAGTTTGAGGTGTAGTCAAAAATAGATTTCTTCAAGGGCCTCAGAATTCTTTGAAATTCATTTCAAAATGTTGATTTTATATATTTTTTATAATTTAGAAAGTTCAAAAAATAATTTAATATTTTATAACTGAATGGAATAGTTAAGGATGTTTTGTTAAAGCACAACAAAAACACAATATTTTGAATTAAAAAAAAAATATTTGTCTAGGGCCCTACCCTAGAAATGGCTATAAAAATATTATAAAAGCTAAAATTGACTTGTACCTAAAAGTACATTATAATATTTATTTCTGTGGCCCCACGGTATCAGCCTATGATTGCACTGACCTCTGCCCTGCTGCTGTTTATATTATCACGAAGGTATGAAGTAAAACTGTGTAGGTATTTATTGATCGGTTCAATTTCTCAGAGCATTTCTTTGAATCAAACATTCATTCAGAAATAGTTTGTTTTGTTTATATTTGCTTGTTTATTTCAATGTTTTTCACATTGGTTTCCTAGGTCTTTGATTTATCCTATCGTCAAATGTATTGATCATTATTCAACCCAAGGCTCATTATTTTAGAAACCAATAATCTTTCTTTGTAATTTAAAATCGCAATATCATTTTTATTTTATATTATGTAAACATACCTCTGCTCTGTATTTATTTGTTTGTCTTATGGACTTTGAAATTATTATGTAACAAATATTTCCTTGTACCAAAAATAATTAAAAAAAAATAGTTCCAGTCCACTAATTGGGGATCAAATTGTTAATTATCTCAGTGCAGATAACTCTTGACCATGCATAGTTAAAGCTGCATGTGATATATCATTTGTAAATTAACTGCCTAAGACGTGGACCTGTTCACATTCCACTTCTGTTTATCAACTTAATTAATACTTTTGTACTTCGGACAAAAGGTTTGTTTTCTTAATACTTATTTGAAATAACTATTATTTTATTCTATTACATTAGATATTAAATTATGGATATAAAACATAAATTATTAGAAAAAAAATATGTAAATAATAAACATGGTAATTATTGTTACCTAACTATTAAATTCTGCAAGACAATTCAAACAAAACATAAATTAGGGTAGAAATATCGTAAGATATTTTTATTATTATATATTTTTTAATAATATTAAATTTTTATGGTAAATGATTTAAGATTATTCAGGTTGTTTTTATTGAGGTGTTATGGTTGTAAATATGTACTTCGTTTGTGTATTTTTCTTTTTCTCCCATGTGTATAATTTCGTTACCAAATTCGAAGAATTCCCAGTTTCTAATAGAATATAAACGTTTTTTTGCAGTCATGGAACTGGTGTCGTTAGGTAAGGAAGTCCTGCAGAGCATAGCTGAGCATGCAGCCAGCTACCGGCTCGGTCAGTCCGCGTTGCGGCATCTCGACCGAGCGCTCTGGGTCGTCGAGAAATGCGCGCGATGGGCTGTGCCACCTCCCCGTAAGTTTTCATTATCATCTGAAAATACTTCGTTCCACTAATCCAGCTATGAAAAAGAATCGTTGTTAATAATATAAGGTATGTTAAACCACATCATCATTTGCCATCTGGCGAGGCAGTGGTTAAACTCTCACATAAACTACTAATAAAATGTAAAAGTTTGTGTAAGTAAACGAAAAGTAAAGAATGAGATGAAACTCATGACAAATGACACTATCCTAACGAAGGTTCCTCAACCTAGGACCACCATATTTTCTTCGTTCAATAAAGATATTTACAGTAAGGCAGTAAACCAGTAGCACCATCTGAAGTGAGCTAAAGCCAAAGTTAACATAAATTTCTAAGGCTCTTTTTTCAATTCCAGTGGACCCGCAACCTCAACCAGAACTAGTGCGCCCTTTGCCCTGGGTGTTCTTCTTGGCAATGTTGATCACCCTTCGAGTGACCAGAGAATCCATATCACTTATCAACCTCGTCTTGGGGAAGCCGCCGTTACGTTCGGCTGATGTTGTAAGTACTCCCAAATTCAACTAAATTTTTAGGGTTTTAGGGCACAAGGGTAACCATGCCGTAGTTGAGGGCAAGTACCCTAAAAACCTTTTTTTATTTTATGGTTTTGTTGTGATCAATCAGTTGGTCGTATACTTATAAAAGTTACTGCTTCTTAGTACAAAACGTCTCTTAGCTAATACAAAAAACCCTAAAAACGAAGAATGTACGGAAAATGGGGATGTTTTTCCTCTCGTCTGTGTCAAAAAGCAGAATTGCTGACAGAATTAGCTAAACTGCCTTTTTACACCAGTTTCTTCTAAAGTGATCTTGTAAGGGGTAATTTTTTTTACCTTTTAAGGTAATAATAATAATAATAGCCTTTTTTATTCGGACAACATTTTTACATTACATTCACATTTCAATTTCTACTTATTTTTGATCTTATATTAAGTATGTATTTTTTTGGATTGTTGATTTTTTTCTTTTTCTGTTTTCTTGTCCGTTTGTCCATTGACAAAGGATCCTCCAATCCTTTCCATGTCTCTCTTTCTCTTGCTTTCCTGGTCCAGGTAACTCCGACCAGGTCTTTAATATCATCTACCCATCTTCTACAAGGTCTCCCTCTTTTTCTAGTTAGGTTTCTTGGATACCAGGTCATTAATGTTTTGGACCACTTGTCTTTCCCTCTGATTGTATGACCTACCTTTTAAGGTAAGGAAACTAAAAATCGCAGGTGGAACCACGGAGCGCAGCTTGTACTTATGTTTAATTCACTGTCAAGTTGTATCTTTCGATTCATAATTTTATCTAGGTTTCGGTGTAAGAATTTTTGTTTCTTTTGAACTTTTGCACTAATCTTGCGTCACGATCGATTGTCGAAAGTTGTGAAAACAGTGAATATTCTTTTTAATCTAGTTTTAGTCACATACACTGGCAAAGGTCAGACATGTTTGTTATCTTGCTTAGGATATAAATTAAAATAATAATGTTTGATATGTTATTTACATCTCTTACGAAATAAACAATGGCGTATTATCATAACTTCGGTGATATGTATACTAACTGTGCCCGGGGGTTTTACTTGAGTAATAAATATTGCACCTAGCTGGAGATCTGCATTAACAATATCGGAATAACTTCTTATTCCGAAATTCTCGCGGTATCGGGACTTATGCGGGTAAAACTGCGGGGCGCTTCTAGTCAAAAATAACCAGAGCAAACACTGCCACGTCGCGCTTAGGCGGATAAAAAGAGACGCCATATCATAAGCATATTATGTCAGTTTCAAAGTTTATTTGAATCATTACTTGAATCCATTTCTATCGACTCTTACTCGAATCCATTATAGCAGAATCGGTTTTACTCCGATCATCTTTACTAGCATCAGTTTTACTCCGATCATCATTACTAGCATCGATTTTACTCCGATCATCATTACTAGCATCGATTTTACTCCGATCATCATTACTAGCATCGATTACTTATGGTGTAGAACTGTTTATGCAATACCTTAACGCCCTACCCCCACAATTCCAGGTGAGCTACATCCAGAGCAAGCGGCGCTACCTGCGCACGCTCAAGTACTCGGGCACGCGGCTGTCCCGCGCGCGCGCCGCGCAGCCCGCGCCGTCGTGGCTCTCCTCGCTCTACTCTCTCTTCGAGCTGACCATGTGCTTCCGCCGGCAGTCCCATGCAGACAACAATAACACTACAAGGATCACGAGCGCTGATGAAGTCGTTGTGAGTCACTTTTCGATTTTGTTTACATAGCAGGCAAGCATGTCGTATGCCTCTAGAAAGAAAGAAAATAAGTATTCGGACGATAATAGAGTATAAATAGAGAAACGTAAAAAAAGTAGAAAGATTACACAAAAAGAACTTATAACAAAAAACAAAAAAAAAAAGAAGTGATGTGCTGCCCGTGTCAGCATGAAGCTGCTACTAGATGGCGCTGTGTGAAGTTAACAAAATTTATTTATTTATACTTGATTAGTCCTTGAATCAACAGCCTAGTCTTTCAATCATTCAATCAAATAGATATCTAGTTACTACGTTCGATAACATTTACACGCGCGCGTTTTTGGTTAGTATTAGGCTATCAATGTTGATTCTGTGACATGAAATGCTCTCTGCGAAGCCATTGAATTTTAAAGGTCGTAGCCCACTTACACGACTCTGCTCCCACCCGGCAAAAATAATATAATTCAAATATGGGCTTTAAATATTGCGCTTTAGATATATTTTACATTGGCATCATAAATTAGCAGACAGCTCGCTTTCAGCGAGCTTACCGCCGTCAGACTGCTCGGGGGTTGACGCCTCGCTGGCCGCACGTTGTAGAAGAGCGGTCTGCTAGCAGTGGCCGCGCGCGCCGTCGCGGACTGTTGCCAACCGTACGATTTAAATCGTATTCGCGAAAAGCGAGAGCGGTAGGCGTCTGGACAGCTGGCCGTCTGCTAGCTGTCGCCGCGTAGACTGCGAGCAGTCGTCTTAGTTTAGGGCAGTGTTGGATGGGAGCGGTGTTGGAGCAGAGTCGTTTAAGTGTACTATGACCTTAAGACTTAATTTAAATATTACAGGTAGTAAAACGTCAGCCCCGCGGACGTGAGGAGCGTGGCGGTGGCGCGGGCGCGGGCGGCGGCGCGGGCGCGGGTGCGACGCTGGCAGCTGCTGAGACCACGATGGAGCGGCTCATTGAGAAGATGATGGTAGACCTCGGTAATGAGAGCGACGATGACGATTCCACGTATACTGTAAGTATTGGAAAATAACCTCCTGTTTTAGTTTCGGTCGTCTTTTGTTTCTATTTCGATAATCTATTGTTTCTGTTTTGTACAGGTGTAAAAGTGAGTTCATGGAATTCAAAAAAGGGCATTTGAGAAAAATGAGATCATTGATGAATAGTAGGATAGTAGAATGCTCTACCAGAAATATTCTGAAAGAGAAATACTTCTTTAAAATGTAATTGACGACGAACCTCTCGCAATGCTTAGAGTAGACCTATTCATGAATATTTCAGTTTGACGCGTTTCGTTATCTTTTCCAGCTAACAAACATCAGTACTCCAAGGACAGACAGATCGGAGTGTACCACACTAGAGACCGACCCAGACACCGTATACTTCAACGAATCAACTCCCACGTCGAAACACAATGGCAACACCAACAATGAAGACTCGCATTTCTCACCAAACCAGGACATAAACAGTTCTACACCGAAGAGTAATGATCGGAGTAAAACTGATTCTAGTAATGATGAACGGAGTAAAACGGATGCTAGTAATGATGATAGGAGTAAAACGGATTCTAGTAATGATGATCGGAGTAAAACCGATTCTGCTATAATGGATTCGAGTAAAGCAGAGTCGATAGAAATGGATTCAAGTAATGATTCAAATAAAGCTGAATCAAGAGAAGAAGATTCTGTCAAAAATGATTCAAGTAATGAAGAACAAAGTAAAGAAGATTTTGTCAAAAATAAAGAACAGAGTAAAGAAGATACTGTCAAAAATGAAGAACAGAGTAAAGAAGATACTGTCGAAAATAATCCAATAAATCCAGAGCAGAGTAAAGAAGATTTCGTCAAAAATGATTCAATTAATGAAGAACAGAGTAAAGAAGATTCTGTCAAAAAAGATTCAAGGAACGACGAGTATGATGGTCCGAATAAATCCAGTTCAAGCGAAACAGAATCTAATATCGCCAACTCTAATGTCGAAAATGGAATTGACGTCTGTAACACATCAGCAACTGAGGAGGACCAGTTGTCAGACAAACAAGCGTCCCAAAACTTGTTACAGAACGAATCTAAGCCCGAAATGGTGAAGAAAGAACATAAAATGGGTAGGAAACTTAAAAATTGGTCTTTTACGTTGAGAAATATGATTCGATCGGGATATGGGTATGTTTGTGTGTTTCTAGAGCTATACCGAAACGTATTGGGAACGTAATCTGTCTGTGGTTTTGTAAATATTAGGTGTTTCAAACAAAGAGAGACTGGAATTTAGAAATTAATAATATTTATAAAAATCAACTTGGTACTTGGTGTCTATGGAACCATTTTTCAATTGCATTAAGTCGGGCAGTTTTACGGTGTAGATTCAGATTATAAAACCAAGAGATATATTTTGGTTGCCCTACTTCAGATAACTTAACAGAAAAGTGGCATTGAATGTTATGATGTATTTTTTGAAGTCTGTTTTATTTAATGAGTATAATGCTTTATTTATTTCATCATTTTAGTGGACTTTCAACTGTTACTTAAAATTAGCTAGATTAGACAATAGATATTATAATATCAAATTTTCAAAATTGTTCCTCTCGGGATCTCGGGATCCGTAAACCCAAAATTATTTGAAGGCGGCACAGTAGGTAATAGTAGATTGTCTTTCACTATAAGTGGGAGCTATTTCGGTCCCACTTAAGTGGGTCAAAGTGACACTTTTGGTTTAAAAGGGATGAAAATCATCATTGACTATACCTACTGCAAATAGATTCGGCAATATTTCTACCGCCGGGCGCCTAACCTGACACCAACAACCATGGGAAACCATCTACCTTTAGTAGAACATTGCATTGATAACACCAAGTACAGATTTATTCGTCTGATCAATCACCCGACAAATCCGAGATACTACTGTTAAATCTTCATAGAAATTCTACCTGATTTCGGCGATACATGCTCTGTTAAATGCAGAAGCCGCTATTCAATCTCTGTACATTTTAAATCTTGTAATAAAAAAAATTATAACTATTTTATTAATTAGTTACGTTCCTCGTACGCTCCGGTATAGTGATACGATAAAACAATAACTATAATTGTGTTGTCTATTTTACAGTCAACGGACGAACGGTCAAGAGTGTTTCTAACAAGAAGAAAGGTACTTGTAATTATAAATGTTTTGTGAATGACTACGCTTTGTTGCCTACACTTTGTTTGCGCATCCCTTTTGGCCGTTTATTGTTATTTCAATGGACTGCACTCATAAATGTTTATAAGTCAAACTTTAAGATAAACTATCCCCTTAAGTTATGAAATGAAATGAAGTTCTTGAGTCGTCGCCTTGAATGGCAACGTGTTCGGCTATGGCACGCTAGGTACAGAATAAACAGAATTTAATCAATGTCAATCAACAAAGTTTAGAATTAGATAAATGCTTTCATAAAATCTGCTTTATACATTGCAACCGTATCTAGTGAGACGTAACACGTTGCCGTTCAAATCGATGCGTCTCGATATATCGTATGACTTACCAAAATCATTGCGAAGTCTATTAATAACTAAACAAATCCAAACGACAAAACTCGAGGACTGCCCCTTTAACTTTCCGTCTCGAAATAAAATGAATAAGTGTGGCTGTCTCAGCGAACGAGCGTCACAGATCCGTTCGGATTCGTTTAGCTTCGCTCGTTTGGTCTGTTCACAGTTTTACTCATAAAAGCGAGTTTTTTCGTTACATAAACTTGTTGCGTAACTAAAAATTAGCTTAGCAACTTTTCTGAGTGCAGCCGTAAGCTTTATTTGTGTTTATTACTCCTTTGCATGGATGAGTAAAAGCACAGAGCACATATATACCGAGCGTGTGGTCCGGGAGGTTACAGCGGACTATAGCCCCGTTCCGACCACCAAAGAGAAATGACTCTTACATCTTTCGCGATTTTAAAAAAATACAACGGTCGTTACATATCTACATTGAGATATTATATGTATACCTGCTATAGAGGTTTTGTCTCAAACATATTCCATGTTCCTTTTAAACGAAATGAATACAAAAAGCCGCTGCCAATATTGTTACGCCTATCGTAAAAATTAAATGAGCATCGCTGCAGCCGATAACCATCTTATCGGCTGCAGCGATGCTCATTAGTAGATGAATGACTATTAAAACGTCAAAAGCATCAATGACTTTGCGGTAGGTAGTGTTACCGCAGTGGCTGATTCCCTGATAGCAGTCGTAACTGGGTGAGCCACACCTACAAAAATACAAGATTATGAAAATTCCTGTTCTCGATACTTTCTTCAGTTCCCATTATGTGTGTTCTGTGCTTTAAGTAACAGCTTGAACAATTTATTGCAAGGACATGCTAGTGGTAAGGTGCATTAATTACATTATATAAATAAATTCTGTAAACATCACACAGCACCATCTAGTCCCATGTTAAGCTACTAAGCTTGTGTAATAGTGACTAAACACGATTATATCTTTAGAAACGTAATTTATTTTTATTACGTGGGTAATGCGCTCCGCAATTGTCGAGGCCAGCGGGAAATTCCTTACGGGCTACATCCACCAACCCCGACAGCGGCGGCCTTTGTAGACCCCATCTCTTTCCCGAAGGACAATCGAGAGCCGCGGACATGTCACCGTCTCGAGGTCTCGTCACCCCTAAAGCCGGTGGTAAGCCCCCCCGAGTTCACCAACAAGGTTCGAGGTGATTTTTTAAAGTGGTTGTATACCACGCGGCTCCCTCCTTGCGAAAAAATACCCCCAGGCCCGCTATGACTCGGGCTTACGGGTTAGAAGCCAGACAAGCCCTGCTTTCCACCTCCTGCGCTTTTTGACTTCACTGTCTACCTTGCTGCCACTGAGCCCACCACGGCAAGGTGGAAGCACATCTGGATATTATTGGATATCTGGTACCTATATCACAAGTCTAGCTAGCTTAGTTTCGTGGTTGATAACGCTGTGTGCAACGTTCTGCAATATTTATCTATTTTTTACTTGTTTATTCGCAGGCGGTCACCGGGAGAGGCAACAGTCAAAAGAAGTTCTTTAACCAAGACCAGTTACTTCAAACGGCTCGTTTTGAAGAACTAATTACTGTAAGTTTGTTTGTAAACACCCAAATAGTGACGAACGAGCGTTCGTTGAATATAGACGACGTGCTTAATAGGACGGCCTATGTGGCGCGTCGGATGGACCCCGATATGCCACAGTTGAAGGTTCGATTCCAGCCGGTAAAGAAAAAAAAAGTTGGCCACTGTAATGATGAGATAACTCTTTCTAGTTTAAGTTAGTACATACTTATAATATTACTAGCTGCGTCCCGCGGTTTTACCCATGTAAATCTCGACCCCGCGGGATTTACGGGATCAAAAGTATCCAATATCTAAGTTCCTATCTATCTCTATACCAATTTTCAGCAAAATCGGTTAAGCCGTTCTTGAGTTATAAATAGTGTAACTAACACGACTTTCTTTTATTTAAATAGATTTGAATAAATAAAAATATGATATGTACTATATCCGTTGTCTAGTACCCATAGTACAAGCTTAGTTGCGGTTAGATTGCTATCTGTGCAATGTTTATGTTTGTATTATCTATATTCATTTGTTTAATTAAAACATCGCGGTTCCATACTGCGTAAAAGACAAACGTTTTTAAAATATTACAGCTATTTTAGAGTTATACAACATGTTTAGGAAATGTATTTTTAATTTTGTTCTTATGTTTCTTTTTACTGCGCTATTTTTGAAGGTTAAGTCTAAGTTGTATTTTGGATATACATTAGGCAGCAAAGGTGAAATAAATATTTCCTCTTTATAATATTAGTACCTACCTATAGATAAATAGATGAGCGGTCGACCACTATCTCACTTAGGGGGATGATATGGTCTAAGATGTCGCAAACTCATCTAAAAGATAGGAAGATGAGAGTGAATGATGCGACGCGTCTTTTATAGTGGCTGCACTGGTCTACATACTTAGCCCGGTGAGTAGTAACAAGCCGAGGCCGAAGCCTCCCTCCAAGCAACCACATTTGGTTGCCTTTTACGTCGGGCAGGGCATATCGTAGTAGCCATATTCTTTTAGATCCGAGCTACAGAGTTAAAACAATCTGTAACTAGTATATGTGTCTTTCTGTGTTTTGTTCCAGAAATACCTACAAAAAGCAGCTAAAGGAATCTACAACACAAGTGTGCTTTAATTCTGTGTTCTGAGGGTCACTTGCGCCGAACAAAGTTAGCTTTAAACCTTAGGCATTAAACACGAGTTTACACAATACTGTCAAAAAGTCATGCAAAAAACACCGTCGTTATTTTTTTACTTTACGTTTTGGCGCAAGCGAGACTTACGCCCGAATACAGAAACGTCCTATATAACGGTACATATAATGCTACATGAAATTCACTAAAATTGTGTACTTATTTAATGAAACTCGAGTTAACTTATTATAAAACAAAAAACACGTATTTTTATCTCTACTAAGGGCGAGATTGATAATTATTTTGATAAAATAAATCAACGAAATTTGTCCGTCCGCCATGTTTATCAAAACGGATATCAAAGCGAATGACATCACCATGAAGTAGTCAACACCCTTCCTTACATTATTTATTATTATTATTTATTTAACATTTACAGTAATTTTTACAATAAAAGCATACCAAAAATCACAGAGATTTGTCTGGAATGCTACGTATAAGTTCTTTTAACTACAATTACATTGAATGGAATAAAAATAGTAGTCGCATAACTTCTTGAAGTTATTCATATATGTCCAACGCAGATAGATCATACACCACTAAAACACTTTGGATTGCAATTTAAATACATATTATTACAAATTAGGTCAATTATTTAATGAGCGCCTGGAAACCTTAAAAGTTGTATTTTTTTACGTCAGTGACGTCACAATCAATCTATCTATCTATACGCCCACGAATTTAAAATCCTTACACTAAACATAAATTGTGTGCAAAAAATGGTATTCATTGTAAATATAATATATAGTTCGAATATTTTTCGTTTTCGAATATTTTTGAACAGTTTTTCAAAATGTGTCATGTTGCCTATTGAACAGTGCAAATTCAAAGTTCGTAATGGATTTTTTGAGTTTAGAAGCTGCTCAATTGTAGCCTTTAAATTTTAAGTAGCGTTTCAGTATTCGGCCGTAAGCTATTTAATACATTGTAATTGATGTCTTCGCTCACTTCAAAATCTATCTAGATAATTCATTCATACATCGCCTGCAACTTGATATTCATGGCGTTGAAATGCCTGGGACCTGGGTCAATATATTAGATGGAGTAGGCTTGCCCTCCCTCTCAGCTAAGACAGCATCCTCATCAGGAAAGTTCAGTAGAGCCTCGATTATACGAATTTCAAACGACACTACCCCAGGGCAGGACATTTTTGCAAGAAATCCCTAACACTTAAAAAGCTTTAGTAAGAGAGTACCAAGGCTCTATATATTAGGTCGTATTTCGTAAGGATAAGTGTATATGTTGAAATATAAATTTCACCAATAGTTCCTCACTAAGTGCAATAATTCGATGTCGTTTTTTAATCAAAATACTCACTTCTTGCAATGAATTCATGTAAAATAGGGTTATTATAATAAGTTAAGATGCTTTTATAGATGTGTGAAGTATGAATTTATTTTGGGGTACTCAAGGACTTTTTTGGTATTATTTTCTTTCATGTTTTGGCCTTGCGCGGTTTTGCATATGGCCATTAAGTGTTTTATTTTTTTCATTTATCTTCTTTTTACGATTTTCTTGTGACCCCTATCTAAAAGATCCTTGGGTACCTACCTATAATACGTCTGCTTATGTAAAGCGTTTACCTGTCAGATATAACTGTCAATTTTTGAAAAAAAAAACATACATTTAAAAATAGCTGTTACATTGATATTATTTATTTTTCTTGTAAAAGCGCCAGGTCATTATAGTGCGTTTCATCTTTAAAATCCTATCCCGTTATGTTGGTAGCAAAACAAAAAAGTCTTGCCTTAATATCTTGAATGTGCTATACCCTAAACCTTGAATACAGGAAGATTCGTTCATTCATTCTTCATATACGAATCTCCCTTAATTCAAGGTAGCACATGATTTTTTTTGTATTTTGCACTTTGTTGTTTTGCTACCAACATGACGACATAAGAATTTAAAGATGAAAAAATGTATGAAAATTACACGATTTTAGTTCTTTTGTATAGTACAGTTTTTCATTTGTTTGCACTCATCGGATGGTGAAACGTGACAGAGATAGTCAGAGAGTATTTGACTATCTCTTTTACTCAAGGGTCTTCTGGGCGGGCGCAGTGCTGCGCATTATTGTTATCGACAAGCGGTATCGGTATTGGAACATGCTCACCGCTCTAACCTTATTAAGATTATGACCAGTGTGCATCGAGTGATAAATTGTTCTATAGAAGCAATCCTGGGAGTGTGCCTTAATAAATTGATGAAGACTGATATGGTATAAATATAACATTGCGATTGCTTTTTCATTATTGAAGCATATAAAAATTGTTATTGTTTTTTTTCGAATTTCGTCAGTTATTTTTGTCAGTTGTCAAATTATAATCCGTCTACTAATTTAAGCTTAGAACAAACTTACCAGGGTACCTATTCTACAATTAAAATGTCTCAAACATGCCTCGGCTCTGTTAAGTTTATATCGGAAACGATTGGCAATTTTGCAAGAGATGGCACTACTTATGGCTTCAAAAGCTTTATCTTAATTTTATTTAAAAGAATTATAAAAATAACAATGAAACCTTTTGCAAATAGGCATGTTTGAATTCAGACATTTAAATTGTAGAAAAGATGCTCAGGTAGATAAGATACCCGTGAGGGCTATTATGGCCGCTCTGAGTACACATGGTGCTTTAAAACTAGAACATTAACACTATTTTAACTCTTCCGGTTTCAGGGGCCTTATTCTGCTGCTTTAAATTGAAGTATCCTGAGACTATCGCAACTGTAAGTAGTCAGTGGAATAAGGTCTCGGGTTGCGCTTTGCTAAAATTAGCAGACGAGAATACGATTTGTTTAAAAGAAAGAGCCCTTGAATTCTACATGCTTGAACTTAATTTCCAAAGATTTGGCTGTGTATGTCTCGAATAAATAAAGACTGAATGAAATTAAATACATTTCAAAATTAATGTGTGAATCTATTATACATTGTTCTAGTTATTAATTTATGTTTTAAAGTTTATGATCCTATTTGTATGTTTATAAATACATTTTTAACAACCAATTTCAAATTGTTTTTTATTTGTTTTCCTTAATAAAAATATCTAGTTCAAAAAGCAATGTTTCCGCCCGGGATCGAACCGGGGGCCTTGTGCGTGTGAAGCACACGTGATAACCGCTACACTACGGAAACTTATAAGCAATATGTGAAATTACGGTAGAGTACATTTAACCGAATGTTGTTTCATAGTTGATGGAATGACTATCAAATTGTTGACATACCGAGACATCTAAAACAACCACGTGGTTGTTTCTCTAGAGTTTGCTCAAAATAAAAACACGATTTCGATCGTTTCTGGGCAGCTCCTAGCCAGCCATAGCAATAGAATAGTACATTTTTTACAGCCGGTGTTCAGTCTCGCGGCAACTTCGCCCGCGGTCGGTCGCGGACGCCTCTACGTGCCACATTGTCGGTGTTCAGTTGTGCCAAAAAATACTTAATAAACCGAATAGCCGTACAAAACTAACACCATGGATCCCGAAGCGTTCCTAGACCTGGCCAACCAGGTCATAAAATTAAAAATGTATCCTTATTTCGACATAGCACATTCGTTATTGTGCGCTCTTGCAGTCAGAGAAGATTTAGGAGCTGGTAAGTAAGTCGTATTCTATTTTCCTTTTAAATATTCCCCGCGGAAATGTTAATTTCCGCATCCTTTTGTACTAGAAACTAATAAGATCGGCTAAAATACATTAAAAATAAGACACCGAGTGATGCTAGGTTAAAAATAGATTGTTCCCTTCCCGGTTAGCCACATCGGATTATTTCTGCTCTAATAATGGCTCTACTCATATTAAAAACGTTGGTTACCTGAGGATAAACTATAGACACTACCTATGTTAAACGCGGATAAATACAGCAAATATACCTACATAACTACCTAAATGGGATTTATTTGATAGTCGTATCAGCAGATAAATGCAATGGTAAATAGGTACCTATGTAATAATAATGTTATCGATTCACGACTTAGGTACTTTATTTTTCTATTTATCATACGTGCTATAATTATTTATCAAGCAAAATATACCTACCTAGTACCTAGTATTTTACCTAGGTAACCTACATCAAATCTTCAGATAAGAACCTCGAGAAATTGGTTCTAATCTGTAATTGATATCTCAGCTGTTGCTGTTGGTTAGATGTCGCTGTTTCATAAATATTCTTACATAGGTACATATATACACACTAACGTCTAACATTTCCACCAATATCGCCTGAAGAGCCGTTCTATTCCAACCAATCAAAAAAGTGTACTGTAAAAACCTGATTTTACACAGAGGGCTCGTCCGGGATTTGAACCCGGGACCTCTCGCACCCGAAGCGAGAATCATACCCCTAGACCAACGAGCCGTGCCGAGGATCGCGAAATCAATTATTGGTTTCTAGATGTCTCTTATGTCCCTTTGGCATTGATAAGGAAACAGAATTGGACACTGAAATAGGGATAGCCCATGGATAGCCTGAGATTTTTTTATAGGAACCGAAGGCGACGCTTCTCTTGTCGTCTCTTGCTTGTCTCTGGACATCTAAGGCTAACTTGAGGTCAGGCAGAAAATAGCTTATTATACGTAGATGATTTATTCTTCGTTTCGCTCGTTCTTGGTCTTTTGACAATCAATCCATCTCTCTTATCTTTGTCAAATAGTGTCTCATCCATTTCTGTTCCTCCGTCTACGGTCCAGACAGAGATGTGTAACTAACTAAATCCAACTAATAAATAACAGTAGGTAACTACTAAAAGACTGCATGGTTTATTATATTCTGCTGATTACTTGCAGTTCAATTGTCTATAACTAGCAAAATGACCAACAAAATGTACCCAACGACCGTTGTTGTAGAAAAAAAACTAGTCTAACCGAGACGCTTAAATTACAAGCTGGGAGTACAAATATTTATCTACCTAATTAGCAGTAGGTGTACTTGGCGATATTGTGGTACTTATAATAAATAATGTAATAATATCCATATATATCGTAGGTACAGATATATCTTTATAGTAAATGTAGGTAGCTCTAACACTGATACCTTTTTATTCTAAAAACCGGCCAAGTACGACTTGAACTCGAGCACGAAGGGTTCCGTACCATCAGAAAAAATCAGGGTTGTTGTGTGGGAGCCCCACTTTAATATTTATTTTATTCTGTTTGTAGTAATTTGTTGTTATAGCGGCAATACATTACACATTATCAGATGGACAGTGGAGTAAAATCTCAGTTATGTCCCATTTTTACCCTTTGGGTACGGAGCTTTAAAAACGACTAGACCGATTTTGTTAATTCTTGAATATAAAGCTACATCATCGAGACGATAAAATCTTCCTACAAACCAAAATCAAATTACGTTTATTAGTTCGGATATTAGCAAGATATATCTTAGAAACGTCAGTTATTATAATGTAATTTTCTGTGTCTTCGGTACGCAACCTTCAATGAGAAGAAGACACAAGAATCTCATGGGGTTACTCAACCTTTATACAGTTAGCAAGCAAAGAGATTAAACTACAGTTCTAAAGTAAATGTTTTCTTTAGCAAGCAATAGACGATTGAATCGAACGAACGCGTGTTACAGGTGCGCAGACGTTTTCCCGCAAACACCCGCTATCATGCTGGCTGTCGACGATGCTGGTGATCTTCGCGGGCGGGATGGTCGTCAACGGACTCCTCGGCGAACCGATTCTGGCACCGCTAAAGAACACGCCGCAACTCGTCATTGGAACTATCACTTGGTACCTACGTATAATTAATTACCTACTCTGGTGTGGTGAATCTAGCATTTGGGGACACGATCTGTCTATAACAGATCCCTGACGGTTGCCCCTCGGGGTAGCCTGACGGTACAGCGGACCCCTCTCTTTATACCCTTGCTGGTCATAGCTGGGGACACTATAACATATATCCGTAGGTATTAGAGAACTGGGTTTGCTTGTGGTGTACCATTAAGATATTAATGTTAATGCACTCAAACATATTCCATGTTTCTTTTACGTGATATAAATATAAAAAAAACTGCAGCGCTGACAATATTGTTACATCTATCGTAAAAATAAAATGCCTATCGCTGCGGGTGCTAAGATGAAGATGAACGAATGACGCTAAAAACGCCTCATTAAATTTAAGGTAGCCGTTCTTCAGTGGCTTGTTTTAACTGTTTTCCCTCTGATGCCATATCTACTGTTAAAGTTGAGATCAGTGCTACTGCCTACCTACCTACTACCTACTGCCTAATACCATTTGGACCAGCCAGACAATATCAAAACAATTTACAGTAGGTATGCTCAATAAGACATACCTTATGTGTTTAAACGGACCCCGGGCTTCAGAGAGAGATGCAACCGGCAATATATTATCGCTCAAATGAGGAGGGAGTTTACGTAGGTACCAAACTAAAGCTGATTAGCTGAGCTGTGTCTTCTCGCAACCACGGCCAGTGTGACCCGTTTGCCGGAACGTCGTCGAGGGAATTAATAAGAATGATTGATTATCTACAACCCGATCTAGACCAGTGTTTGTAATAATAATGATAAAATAAAGCTGATTAAACAACACATTATGTTTCCCTCTTTCCAGGTATCTAGTATTCTACACTCCGTTTGACGTCGGGTATAAAGTGGCCAAGTTCTTGCCAGTTAAAGTGGTAGCGTCTGCCATGAAGGAGATATACCGCGCTAAGAAGGTCTACGATGGAGTTACACATGCTGCCAAACTGTACCCTAACGCTTATGTTATTATGATCATTGTCGGTAAGTGATTGTATGGGGAAATAAGGTGAATCTGAGGGTCAGGATATTCCACGATTAATTTCTTCCAAACACGGCATTTTGTAGCTCCGCCTTGTACTATTACGTGAAGGGACCTATTCTGTGGCTCTGCCAACATTTAATTTAAGTGCCCTTTGAAGGTACGTACGTTCTGAATTCTACGGGCGCCTATACAACTCAAAGGGCTAGCTTAATTCGGCCAATTATATGTTTGTTCGGAGACCCACTTTAATTTGGCCTTTGTTTTTCGGAATAATCTTTTACGTGTGCTGTTTACCTTGCTTTTAGGCAAAATTCGTTGTTCTAGGTCAACGAAAAGTACCATGTAGGTTTTCAACCCAAAAACCTATAGGGTAGGCTTGGGTAGGTCCGTCCGCTGTTGACCTGTTTTTTATGACACTTTTTGGCTTCTAAATGATATGTCCTCTCACGTCCACATCAAATAAATGCCCTTTTCTCCACGTCCACGGCTCTAAAAACCTTTAAATTTGTATGGAAGAACAGACCGTATGTGGTCTGTGGACTGGTAGTGCTTTCCGTAAATAGACCACATATGGTATGTGGACTGTTAACCTGTTAACAGGTTAACAGTCAATTGTATTTTATTTACCTATTGTACAATAGGTGTCCTGATTTCTACAATATATCTAAAGTTTACAACGCTACCTACTCTACTTTGATTGTAAATTATCCAGGTACGCTAAAAGGAAACGGAGCTGGCTTCACGCGACTAGTGGAGCGTCTCATCCGGGGAGCCTGGACTCCTACAGCCATGGAGACTATGCAGCCAAGCTTGTAAGTTTATCATTTAAGAACGTGGCCACTGTTACCATTTCCACACAAACTTAATACCAAAATAAAAAATAAATCATGAAAAATTTAGTTTTCTACCTTAATATCGATATTATTCGGATTAAGATTTTACTTTTAAAGGGTCCCCACCGCAAGGTTTTCCAAAATATTCATTCGAAATGAAATAAAACGGAGAAACATTTTTTCATTGAAAAATGTTTCTCCGTTTTATTTGAATGTGAAAACTAAACTAAATTTTTCATAATTTATTTTGGTATTAAGTTTATATAGAAATGGTAACAGTCGCCACGTTCTTAATCATTAACTTTAATCAGTAACTATTGGTAAGTCACGAAGCTGTCTAAGATGTAGCAGATATGTATGTGGTTCGTAGAAAAAAAAACTCACCTAAAACATCCACACCTAAAACCGGTTCATAAGCGTCGGTTTGTCATGAGTGAAGCACTATGGATTTCATTACGACTAGGCTGGTGGATGGTGACAACTGACAAGTCGCGGTCGAATTCTACTACCAAGTGATTGTTGCCTGAGCACCACCCATGGGTCATAGTTGTTCCAGTTAGTATGGGACTAGTATATGGGCTAAATCCCACGAAGGCGAGCAATACAAACCCCCTAAATCTTAGATTCACCTCAACGATGCTTTAAAACTAGGGAGTGTTACCGATCTATCATCTATAATATCGATATTGGTCCTCTGTCTATAGTATTTACTATCGATACTTTTAACCAACTGTTCCGTAGTTGCGCTAGTCTGGTTCGGCGCTAAAGTTAGACTATTTTTTAACACGATAGTGTCAAAAATGCAGCATCCCTTAGATATACATTTTTACCTCAGCCGTTTCAATAGACACCCTTAGTAGACACTATATTATGTAGTTCCATAGTCCATCGTGTAGATCCCATGCAGGTATCTCATGTAATGTTTTCGTTGGGCAGCTACACGAAGGCGTCCCTGGTGGCGTCCATCATCTTCGTGCTGGACAAGAAGACCGACCTGATCTCGGCGCCGCACGCGCTCGTCTACTTCGGGATCGTCATCTTCTTTGTCTACTTTAAGGTTAGTTACTACATATTTGATGCTCACTGAAGACTCGTAGAGCGAAATTATGTGTTACCATGTCAGTCTTCTTCATAACTAAGGTTTAACACAATATTATATACAATACAATATAAATAAGGCACATATTCTAAAACTAAATCGTCTCAACATGGCATCGCTTCAACATCGTTATATTTTTCTCAAGAAACGTTAAGCGTTGATAATAATTTATGCAAGAAATTAATACCACTTCAAAAGCTCCAGCAAAACTTTGTAAATTGATGAAGAAAATATAATCTATATTAGCCTCAAATATCTGTAAATGTAAACAAACTCTAATTCCACCATTTCTATTAGTAATTAGCACAAAGTCTTTGTCACATTTTTTTAAATTGGTAGTAAATGAATGCTTCTTTTTTAAAAATTTCAGTTATCATCAATTCTCCTCGGCATCCACGACCCGTTCGTTCCGTTCGAGAACTTGTCCTGCGCGCTGTTCCTGGGCGGGATCTGGGACTCGCTCGCCAAGCTGCTCGGCAAGGGACAGCCCAAGGAGGAGACTAAAGACGCCAAGAAAACTAACTGATGACATATTATGTAAGTACAAGGAACTCCCCGCGGTTTTACCCACGTAAGTCACGATTCAGCGGAAATATCGGGCTAAAAAGTAGCCAATGTGTTATTCCGGATTTCCAGCTATTTCCATACCTAGTTTTATCGCAATCGGTTCAGGGCTTCTTGCGTGAATAGGCAACAAACACACACACACACACACATACAAACAAATTTTCACAAATTATAATATACTTCGACAAGCCTAATAATATTGTAAACGCAAAAAAAAATATGTGAAGGTGTTTCTCAATCATTAACGCGAAAATTACTGAATCGGAAGTAAAGAAATCGAATACTTTGAACTCCGATTTTCCTTTACCTTTAAGATGGTGATTATGATTACAAAGATCTGCTTTCCAAACATGTTTTAATGATGGGTCAACAAGATCGTGTAATCATAATCACATTTGGTTTAAAAATGTACCGCAAGTCACAACGAGATTAGTGATTACAGCCGACATAACTCGCCCCTGTCTCAACTACGCCTCAGCTTTGTTAAATATTTTTTCGACATCGGTTAATTTTGGAAAAACCCGCTAAAGCTTATGAATTGTAAGTGATTTCTTGCAACTTGGCAACTTCCTACTTCCATTTTTATAATAATGTACCTGTAGGTATATGTATTTTTATTTGGTAACGTATTCATTACAAGTCTATAATATTTTATTTCAGATAATTGCTGCATTTTCGCCACAAAAAATGACCAACAGGCACCGACAATATACCTTCTATCTATGACGGCTTCCTTAATTTAAGTATCAAACAAAATAATGAGAAAATTATAACAAAAAAATAGAAAAAAAACCTTAAACCTAAAAAAATGGCGCAACGACCAAAGTGTTAATTTATAAGTTTTGTGAAAGACTAGTCGTGATTTAAGTTAAGAATGCATGTGTTTGTTTTATTTAAAAGTTTAGTTCCTGATATTACCAAAAAGTATGTTAAAGTTAACCTTAAAGATAAGGTAACAGAGTTAACTCGAGACTGAATGCGTACAACTTCTTCCTAACGAAGTCTCAAGTTATCTTTGGTGCGGTGAAAATGGTAATTTATAATTTTATTTTGCTGTGACCCGACACATTTTTAACGACAGCAACACTGTCGCTTAATTTTATTTGTAATTGGAGTTAGTTCGAGGTATGTACTTAATAGAATTTATATTAATTTTTATCTTCCAAGCGTTTTGGTGTGAAAAAAAAAATCTATTTTATCGAGCATTGAAATTATTTTTTATATTTATACTTAACGAAACGATATCGAAACCGACTTCCTTTCTTTTAATTAAAATGTAACTCTCACTTTACTTAAATAAAACCATAGCTTTAAACCTATGACTTTCTTGTCATTTTTATAGTAGGACCACAACCTTTAAGTTTGAATTGGAAGAAAATGATAGGTACATATCGTTATAATCCAGTGTAACACAGTAGGTAGATTCACCTTATGTTTATGACCTTATTTAATTTTAAAATCTGATTGTAAAATAAATTATAAATCTTTATGAAAATATCTGACCGATTTGCAGGGGTGCAATTTGCAATGAGGGACATATAATTTCGTAAAGTAATGCCCAGTTATATTATATGTACCTATGTAATTTTAATAAAACATTAAAGCAATTTGTAAGTACAAGTATTATGAAAGGAAGTATTAAACTGTTTTTATTACATTTGCTTTTATTTATTTTCCTGTTTTGAGCACCTATCACAAGATTTTGTGCCAAGCGTATCCGATAGAGGTGATCTAGTAAGAATAATAGTTGGGAATGGTAAAATCATCGCTCAAATCTCTATGGTAGGTACGTGCTACCATAGAGATTGTGAGGCTCTCTTTACAGAATTCAACGCAGAACCTAAGAGATCACGCAGTTTTCTTTAGGTAATGCAACGCAATACCTTAGAGATCATGCTACGTTCTTCACGGTAACGCAGTAGGTACCTTAGAGATCTTATTGCGTTCTTCGCGAAAACGCAGAACCTTAGAGATGAAGCTGCTTTCTTTACGGTAATGCAACGCAATACCTTAGAGATCATGCTGGGTTCTTCACGGTAACGCAGTACCTTAGAGATCTTATTGCGTTCTTCGCGAAAACGCAGAACCTTAGAGATGAAGCTGCTTTCTTTAAGGTAATGCAATGCAATACCTTAGACATCATGCTGATCTCTTCATGGTAACGCAGTACCTTAGAGATCTTATTGCGTTCTTCGCGAAAACGCAGAACCTTAGAGATGAAGCTGCTTTCTTTAAGGTAATGCAATGCAATACCTTAGACATCATGCTGATCTCTTCATGGTAACGCAGTACCTTAGAGATCTTATTGCGTTCTTCGCGAAAACGCAGAACCTTAGAGATGAAGCTGCTTTCGTTACGGTAATGCAATGCAATACCTTAAACATCATGCTGATCTCTTCATGGTAACGCAGTACCTTAGAGATCTTATTGCGTTCTTCGCGAAAACGCAGAACCTTAGAGATGAAGCTGCTTTCTTTAAGGTAATGCAATGCAATACCTTAGACATCATGCTGATCTCTTCATGGTAACGCAGTACCTTAGAGATCTTATTGCGTTCTTCGCGAAAACGCAGAACCTTAGAGATGAAGCTGCTTTCTTTACGGTAATGCAATACAATGCCTTAGACATCATGCTGATCTCTTCATGGTAACGCAGTACCTTAGATATCACGTTGCGTTCTTTGCGGTAACGCCATTATACCTTAGAGAACATACTGCGTTCTTTAGATACGGTAACGTAGTGCAGTATCTAAGATTAGACTTACAGTAACACTTACTTACATTTTTTTAAATGTTATTTATTAGTTACTAGCAGATTCCCGCGGTTTCACCCGCGTATGTCCCGATCCCGTGGGAATATCGGGATCAAAAGTAACCTATGTTACTCAGGGTAAATGTAGCTTTCTAATGGTGAAAGAATTTTTGAAATCGGTCCAGTAGTTTCGGAGGTTACCCCCAATATACATACATACATACATGTTACCAACGTTACCTCTTTATAATATTAGTATAGATTAGTATAGATATATTACATATTTATTACCCATATAACCCTTTTTGATAATACACAAAACGCGCTCGTTGAACTCTTTTGTATAAAACTCTCTTAAGTACGCTACACACGTTTAGATTTCTCTGTACGATTATCGCACAGATAAATCGCATGCGAGAAATCTAACGCCCCTAGTGCCTACACACGTTCAGTTTTATCAGTTGCGATTTCTTTTCGCTTCAAGTAACACGTATTATGACTTGATCGAATGAATAATTTTAATATTAATATTGATAATATTTTTTCCACAAGCTGTTCTTAGGAGCCGATTCTATTGATAGAAGCCCAAAAATGAGTAATTTACTACATTCTGGGATGCTATTCTGATCATCATTTCGAATTTTCTCCTAAGATCTTCACCGAGATTTTACTCGGGACTCTCAGCTTCCAAATAAAAAAAGAATTATCGAAATCGGACTTCATATGCCGGAGTACGGCGTATAACAATCCCAGAAGATCAACTACTAGGTAAACTGTGCGAAATCTATGCGATTTCGATTTGATCGTCAGTTAAACTGTACAGTTCTCAGATTTGCCTACACACGTACGATTTATCGTAAAGATTTCTCGCATGCGATTTATCTGTAAGATAAATCTAAACGTGTGTAGGGTACTTTTTTCTGTTTCCGCGAAGTTGGATTGAAGTAAAAACAGTGCGTAATAATAAATACCAAGCGATTAATACCGAAAAATTAGATTAATTTTAAAACTGTCATCTGTAAAGTCTCGTCTGTGAGTATACACGTCTAAAGGTATACTGAAAGTATGTACCTATATAAGTCGTCTAATACTTTACTTATTAATTTGTTAACTCTTATCATAAAATACTTAATTTTAAAGTGAAGTGATAGATAAGTTTTCATTGTTTTAGCGGAATTTAGCCGATGACATAAGCTAGTAATTATTTGTTACAAATCAAAGATCGGTCCGGATCAAATAAGTTGATTAGGAAACTAGGCTTTCAATTTATATGTACATACCTATGTGTGTAATTAAATTAATAAACATTAGTAATTGATTAAAGATAACGGTTCAAAGTTTTACGTTAAGTACATCGCATCGCTATTTGATGCTATTTAGATCTAATAATAATGCATTAAATTGATAAGGTCAAAAATTAATTAATCTATAATATTAAGTCATTTTTTTATTTTGCACAGAATCGTGGTAATTTTAATTATTTATATACGATTGCGATTATCCTATGCAAATAGCTTAAGATATGGATTAACAAAATAGGATTTTTACCCCATATTCCCACGAAATCGGGACTTATTTATACATATTATTTTAATAACAACTAATAAAACCCTTAACTAGTTCTATTTAGTACGGAACTCTATTAATAAAAAACCGGCCAAGTGCGAGTCGGACTCGCGCACGAAGGGTTCCGTACCTTTATCTATACAACAGATTTTGTATTGAAACGTAAATTGCTGTTTACGAATTATGACATTAAAAAAAAAACTACTTACTAGATCTCGTTCAAACCAATTTTCGTTGGAAGTTTGCATAGTAATGTACATCATATACTTTTTTTAGTTTGATCATTCCATTATTTTAGAAGTTACAGGGGGGGGACACACATTTTACCACTTTGAAAGTGTCTCTCGCGCAAACTATTCCGTTTAGAAATAAATGATATTAAAAACCTTAATGTATTTTTTGAAGATCTATCACTAGATACCCCACACTATAGGTTTGATGAATTTTTTTTTTGAGTTTCAGTTATTATACGTATGGGGAACCCCAAAAAATTATTGTTTATATTTTCTATTTTTGTGTGAAAATCTTATTGCGGTTCATAGATTACATCTACTTACCAAGTTTCAATAGTATAGCTCTTATAGTTTCAGAGAAAAGTGGCTGTGACATACGGACGGACAGACAGACATGACGAATCTATAAGGGTTCCGTTTTTTGCCATTTGGCTACGGAACCCTAAAAAGCAACAGAAACGTAAAATGTTTGACACTGTGACCTTAAAAATAGGTACTAGCTATGGTACTAGTGACCCGTATTTCCATGTAAATCCAACGGCATCCGAAAGAAGCTTCAGATGAATCACTTACGGTATTTGATAGCCTTAGCGAATACCCATACACATAATATGTACCTATAGATGTAGGTAAGTATATGCAATGTGAGGTCACTGTCGCGGCTTACAGGCTGCGTTTACACCGAAACGAAGCTTGGTGTGGAAGAAATGTATGATGACGAAATATGGTGGAAACGATTTTAGCTTTTTCAGTAAGGTATTTTGTCAATCACTTGACGTTTTGATTAAACCCAGCAAAAGCTTGAGATTGACAATAGTAAAATTGTTCCAGATTTAGGCTCGAAGGACCACTTTCTATCCGCCTGCGCGACGCAAAGAAGGGCTCTGACATAAAATTTTGCCATTGACTAAAGCAAGAACTTGTTCCGAAAGATTTTTTTGTACAGTATTGCAATTCTGTACAAAAAAATCTTCCTTTGCGCGCGCAAACAAAGATTTTTATTAATATTGCGGGTGAAATCGCAGGGTGCAGCTAGTTAAAAATAAAATTGATTATCGCACATCGGTGTGATATTAGCCGGCAGGTTGGTAGGTAGACGTGGACGATTCGGTCAGTCAGACAGAATCAGATGTGCGGGCGAAGGCAACCGGTCCGCACGCGTCTCCCAACGTTAATTATAATTAGTTTAGTGTAATTTATAAGTGATCGATAACTAACACGGTGAGTCTCATAGTTATCTCCTAACGGTATGGGAAAAAAAGTGAACGGGTTGAAGACAAGTACTTTACTGTTATTGTTTGGTATTTGTGCGGAGAGAGTGTGACATAGTAGTAGATTTCTTGACAGTTTAAAGAGGATTTTCTATTCTATCTGCAACTATTTCCCTAGTTAGTGAGAAGTATGTGTGTGTCTGATGGATGATTCTGTATACGATTTGTAGGTAAATTAAGAAAATGTGGAGATTCTTTAACTACATAAGTTTACTACTTAATTTTAGAAAAAGTTATTTTTATTCTATACCTAGGTAAACACAGTAGAAGCACAAAAATAAAAAGTTACTATATCTTTATTTCTTAAAAGTAAAATAAGCATATTTCTTTACTATCTCCATATTTCTATACTTTACTATGGGTCAACGTGTCTTTTCTTCTTATTTACAGTTGTTTATTTTTCTTATTTATTAGTCAAGCTTTGGTCAGAGATGATTGTGAATACAATTCATAAGCAAATTTGATTTAATAAAATGTAAAGGTTTCTAAACTTTCTATACAATAACCTACCTACTAATTTTCTACATAGGGTAGGTTATAATAGGTATCTAATTAGGCGGAAAACTACGGGGTCTATTTTGAAAGATTCCCAAGAGAAAATGCAAAATTATAATGTTATTTTTTTACGATGATTAGAAGACAACCACAGGTAAAGGTAGTAAATAAGGGTAATTAATAAATTCTAAGGGATTCCCAAATCCGAAAAAATGCGAATTACCTATCATGTTATTTTCTTACTGTGGTTGGGGGAAAAATAGACGTAAAGGTAAAATGCATTTGTATAATGATTATATAACTTAGGTAGGGTAATTTCGCCTGTTCGCGTCCATCACCCTATTCGCGTCCATTTTTCGGACCTCCCTACAAAAAATCTCGAAAATAGGTATATTAACACACTAAATCAACGAAAAGTCGTTCCCGCCAATACCTCATCATATAAGAGGCACACACAAATAGACAAAAGTTCTGTGTGCCCAATCAATCACGTGTAGAAAAAATAGATAGTATCCGTTCTTCAACAAAGAAGCGCGGATGCACGGAATGTCGGCAAAAAAATAGTGTGCAGATTCGCGTTCGACGGTAAGTATTTTATTGTTTTATGCGTATTTTAGAATTCACAGCTGTTTCTAGACATAAAGCATGAAAAAAAAAGTAATATTAATTATGTATTTTCTTGTTTTTTATAAAGTTAACAGTTAAAATAAGGTGGACGCGAATTACTATACCGAATTTATAAAACTTCCACTTTGCGACCACAATGGACGCGAACTCGTCTATTTATGATTTAGTTAGTGTTTATTTTTATGTGATTAAATTCTGAAAGGGAATTTGTTTTAATTTTTTATTTATGTATTAATATCATACAATTGTAATGAGCAATTTGCGTCCACAATATGATTGCAGAAAAAGATACAAATACCGTTTATCACATGTGGACGCAAACTATACCTACAGGGAAATAGTATTGTACCAAATTGCGTCCATTATATTTTTAAATATTTTTTTTACTTATTTGTAAAAATAATTTAATAATAAATAAATCAGAATAATGTTGTGTTTTTTAAGTAGTTTTGTTTTAAGTTCTATCAATGTTGAGATAAATAAATAGGTATTCTTATTTTCTTTATAGTGATAATATTATGAATTATAATAATGTTGATTTTCAAATAACTATATTCTTGAATAAAGAATGTTAATATACTGTTAATATACAATTTTTCTTTTCAATATCTTAAAAATATCACCTGTACATTCCTTTTCTTAGCTGGTGGACGCAAAATGGTCTATGGGTGGACGCAATTTAGATTTTTTGGACGCAAAGTGGGTAAAACGCGTATTTTTGAAGTTTGTCTATTTATAAAAAAAAAACACAAGTAGTTTCAAACAAAAGTGAAAGCGAACCCTATAGTAGACTATATAATGAACACATTACATAACTTTTTCATTAAAAACTAGTCCTGGAACATTTTTATCTTCTCCTTCAAAGTTGCCAACTGCACTAAATGGACGCGAACTGGCGAAATTACCCTACATAAATAAAATTTATATCTGGCTGTATTTTCCACAAATTTTCCTAGTAATTTGCATAAATAAGACCCGACCAGTAGTCACGACCATTCATATTTATGTACAAGGATGTGATTTGTTCCATCTGTTGGCTTTACTTGTTAGATCTTAGTAACACTACGTTTTAAGTCCGGCTTAACAAAAGGGCCATCGTAGTCTTTGTTAGGTAGGTGTATTATACCTAACTTACGACAGATTCTATATTATAATAAGAAACCTCGGTGTCAGTCCGTCTGTCCGCGACTTGGTTCAGAGACGCTTTGTAAGAAGCTGTAACTTTTACACATTGATAACGCCGACAATGTGCTACAGTTAAAACATTAAATATTTTTTTTTAGGGTATACGGGGTGAACCATTTAAACGGGGGCCTTCAGGGGGATATCCTAAACTATAAGAAATAGCGAAAAATGCTGAATGGAGTTGCGTATCCGATTTAGACAAAACTAAAATGGCATATTTAGATTTTTTTAAATTCACTACCCTAGCCAGGAATCGCACCTTGTCTTTGAACAATTGTTAGATTTTTATTTTTTGTTGAAATTTTTATTTTTATTACAATAGAGACATTTCTCTCGATCTACCACACTTTGTTTGTTTCCAGGATTTGATATTAATCAGCAACACCATCGGTCGGCACTAGGGCATGAATCCCGGAATCCGGGGATTTAGTGATCCGATATCGAGATTAGACCTATATTTTTAATAATTGGGTTCGAATTAAGGTTTAAAGCCGATTAAATGCTTAAAGTAATAAAAGTATCGCGATTTATTACGATTTTTAAGACATAAGTATTTTTTATAGCTCGCATGCAAAATTTTACTGCTTACATCATTTTATTGGCGTGCCTAAAATTTGGCGCGAAAGTTTAAACATTTTTAAAATATAAAATGTTTATTTTTTTGCAAAAAAAAACAAAGTTGTTATAAAAACAACATTTCTAGCTGTTTAGTTTTGTCAAAATCGGGGATGCAACTCTTTTTAGCATTTATCTCTATATCTTAAAAGTTTAGAATATCCCCCTGAAGGCCCATTTAAATGAATCAACCTGTATACCTCCCCCATATGTGTGGGGGAGGTATAACGGGCGTGGCCCGACAAGGCACGATCTTGCGTATATTTTTTACAATACTGTACATTTTTACATTACTCGTGGAAAGTGGTTAGATAACATATCCTGTTATCTGGCCAAATATTTATTTATTTTAATCGATGTTTTAGGAATCCCCTCATTAGGTGTAATAACTGTGGTACCTAATAACTAATAATCAAGGGCATATCTCCAAATTCAATCGCATGAATTTCGATAGGTATGTACCTATATTAAGTTGGCCCAGTTAACTAACACGATTATTCCATTAAATAACTAATTCGAAAAAAAAAATGTTTAGATAATAGATACAAATGATAAATAGATACTTTTATATAACCTGAAGATATACCGCATTGATAATAATAAATAACGAATGATAATAAAATAAATTACAGTTTCTTTTTATCCAAAATATATAACTACCTGAGTCAAATAAAATGTTTTTTTTAGCTTTTGATAGAAAATGCACCGGAAAACAAAATCAATCTAAGTTCGTATTTATGTAATGGCAAAGTAACATTCATTATTTAATAGAATATAAAGGATGGATAATAAGAATCAACATAATATTGTTGGGTGATGGGATCTCTCATCATGGCGTGTATTTATAACATCCTGTCGGCGCCGGCGCAAGAGTTCAAACACCCCATTTACCCCGGTATAGAAGTTGCGAATGCAATAATTTGCTGCGTTTTATTGAAATACTAGCTACATCCCGCGGTTTCGGCGTAATACCTGATCCTGTGGGATTTTTAAAAAACCTACACACCACAAAGTACAAACACTCCAAATTTCATGTCCCCTAGGGTCTAGCTAGGGCCAACGATTTGGGCTCTGCACATTATAAACCTGAGAAATTAACATTGACTTTGAAAAATTGTGTCATCGTGTGCTATCGTGTGAGGTGGGCTAGGCCAAATTGGGTTAAAACTTAATTCCTAACATTTCTAACACGGTGGTTTTTGCATAGGTACTTTGTGTCTAAACCTATGGTTAAAACGAACTCTAGCTCCAACAAGTGTACCTAGGTACTTACCTAGCTCAAAAAAATTATTGAACAATTAATAGAAAGGTTTTTAATCAAGTAATAAGGCCGATAAGAACCGCCATTATTTTTGTACGTTTTAACGAAGATAATTCTCGAAAGAAATTGGTGTTTAGGTCCTTAGGTTCTGCAATTTGGATTTTCCCAACCCTTGCAATTATGTCCGCGACGGGTATGCAATCAACATTAGTATGAGTAGTGTGTACCTACATCATTCTTCGTATGAGGAAGTACTTAGAGGTACCTATCATAACTTCCCGTAACAAAAGTGCGTTCAAGGAAAACAAATTAATCATCATCAGACTTTAAAATAAATACTTATCTGCTGAATTTTTACGAGATAATTGATTTGATTAGAGATAGGTACCATTGAACTAAAATTCATATGTGAGTAATGTTCAGTACATTTTTTAGGTACGCAAAATGTGTTCCTCAATTTAATTGACTCAGTTTTAGAATTTAAATCTTGTATCATTCACTATCATAAGTCAGTAGCATTACTAATGTGGTCATTATTGCGGAATTCTCTTTTTTACCCGACTGCGCGACGCAAAGAAGGGTTATGTGTTTATCAGTCTATGTATGTATGTATGTATGTATGTTTGTTCCTTTGTGGCGCTCCAGAGGCCAAACGGATGGACCGATTTTGATGATTCGCACGTCAATCGATTCGTCTTAATCCTGTCGAGTGTCACTAAAGACATGACAGTTATCAAAATTCAAAATGGCGACCACCAGCCGCCATATTGTAAAAAAGAAAAAAAGAAAATTTGACTGACTATATCGAGTGGGGTATCGTCGAATAGGTATTTGAAAATCATTTTTAGGTTTCCTTGACCATTTTTCATTTAGTTTAACTATTTGGGATCTACAACGACTTAAAGTTGGATAAGAAAACAAAACTTGACTAACTATATCAAGTGGGGTATCGTTGAATAGGTTTTCGAAAATCATGGTTAGGTTTCTTTAACCGTTTTTCATTTAATGTAACCATTGGTGATCTACAACGGTTTAAAGTTAGTTAGTACCTTAGATTACCTTTTTTTTTTTTTTTTTACTTGGAGAATCTAATTAAGACCGTCAGGCCGCTCCCGGGGGAGAGCGGCCCGGTGTGTGGGGGTCCCCCTGGCCAAAGATGGTGGGTGGCCAGGGTATACCCACTAAACTCCAAGGTGTCCGTCTCACCGCAAGTATGGGGACAGACGGGAAACGCTCTCGCATATTACCGTCTGCCCCACAGCGGTTGGCCGCGTCCGGCCTCCTCGCCAAAACCTCCGAAGAGGAAAAACCCTCACGAGGGGCGACGTGGACACGCCGCCACCAGCTCGGGCTCGTTGTTTGACGGCTAACCCCCCCGAGTCAGCTGCCAAGAGCCGTTTAGGGAAACCAGGGATGTCTGGACACTCCTGGTTCCCCTGCGACGGGTGGGGTCTGTGGCCCCGTCGCCGACCACCATTCGGCTGCAGGGGATAGGGCGAGCGGCAACGACACACCGACACGCCTCTTCCCCTGCAGCCCCACCGCGTCCGCCATCTAGCGGTGGCGGCCCCGCCGAGGCCGCGGCAGATAGGGAGAGCGGCAACGAAACACCGACACTCCTCTCCTGCCGCGGCCCCGAAACCTCCTCCAGCCGCGAGCGGCTCCTCCTCGGGTGGGTTCCTCTTCGCTTCACCGTGGGTGACCAAGCCACGGTTACTAAGCCCCCCCGCCACGACAAGGCGGGAACCCTTCGGGGGGGACCTTAGATTACCTACCGCAACTTACTGAATAATACTCAACTTAATAACCCCCTCAACGAAATGATGCCATTGCGATTAAAATACAATAAAATTGATATAATAACGTCTTGCACCTAATGCTGACTAAAAAGCGCAAAATAAAAAAATTAAATAAAAATTTAAAAAACCCGCCTGCTTAAAAAAACTTTAAATAAAAACATATAGGTACATAATCAAAACTGAAAAGAAAATAAAACAAGTCCAGTAGTCACAGAACATAGCGACTTTAACAGTCGGGACCCATTATTGAAAGGGTATATGATTAGCTAGATGTTAGGTAGTCAATGGGTCCCGACTGTTAAAGTCGCTATGTTCTGTGACTACTGGACTTGTTTTGTTTTCTTTTCAGTTTTGATTATGTATATGTTTTTATTTAAAGTTTTTTTAAGCAGGCAGGTTTTTTTCATTTATGTGACTCGCGCAGTTACCGTTCCCGTCGGAATACCGGAATAAAAAGTATCCTATTTGTTAATCCAGGTTATAAAGAGGTATCTTGGTGGGAGGTTTCGGCCGCAGCCTGTCATCATTATCTATCACCCACGGCCTAAGTCGTAGCACTCGTTGGTGTTCCGATACGTAAGTCGGTACAGCCACTATGGAAAGCGGGTCGGATCTTGTCTAATCTGGTCTAATTAGAATAATATAAAAAAATAAAAAATAAAAAAAATCAAAAGGTAGATGCATAGTCATGCATGCATGACAGATATAGGTTTTATGGCATAAACATATTTGCTCTAATGTCTTTATCCAGGGAGGAAAATGTTAACTACGTTTGTATGGAGAAAGAGATTGGAGACTGTCCTCTTAACCATATCTTCTTATATTTAAAATTTCCATGTCACAATGTTAGCTACCGTACTCCTCCGAAACGGCTTCACCGATCTCCACCAAACTCCACATACGCATTCAGTAGGTCTGAGAATCGGCTACTATCTATAATTTATAAGGCAAAACAACGTTTGCCGGGTCAGCTGCTAGTAAGTAAATAAATATGCAACTGAGAATTACCTCAAACCTTATTTTAATTTTGTTTTGCCACGTTATTTATTATCTATGTAATATTTTATATTTTTACTTATGTATGGGGATGGCAATTTAGATTTTTTAAACATTTTTATATTCGCATCTCGGTAGCTCTTCAGTTATCAATATCATTATCACACCCAAGTTCTAGGTATTCATAATCAATGACAGCTTCATTCTAATTTAGGTTGTGAAACAAATCCTTGAGTCGGTTTTGTAAGAGGAGGCTACAGTAATATGAAGTTTCCTTTTGAAGGTACTTGTAATAAAGCGACACTGTAACATGAACAAACTCAATGTTATAACTAACTAGGTACTATCGGTATTTTATATCTATCAAACGGTATCGATATATTGCAATGGTGTGCAGAGAGTAAAAAAAAGTACTACAGGTTATCTCTTATGTTTTTTGTTCAAGGCATTCTACTAGAAATTTTATTTTATTCGGAAAGCAGGCAGTGTAATAGGTATATCAATGTAACTTAACAAAAATTAAAACTATACACTATTTACGTATAAGCTTTTGCATACAAAAAACTAACACACTAAGATAATAAGTCATAATAAATATATAATATAATAAAAATAACTGAAATAGAAAGCCATCTCATGTCGGCGATGTCGGAGTCGGAGGCGTTAGATGTAAATTTTATTAGTAAGTATACGTAAATACTTGTGTTAAACTCAAGCCATGGTCGCAGATGTTTATGGGTAATATAAATTAATACTTAGTATATTCTTAATGGGTTATTGTTCTGACCGATTTAGAATGCATCTGGTGTCATCGACTGACGAACACTTCCTTTTGAATAAGTTGACAACTTGACCTTTAGTTGCGGATTACAGGAAAATATTTTTTTATTGATTCACCTAAAGTAGTCAGATACACCGTTTACTCTTGCTTTGAAGCAGTGAGTGAATTCAGGAAAAATTATTTCCGTCTAGTCTTTTACAGTCACGCAACTCTTTTTACTACCTATTTTTATTTTTTCCTTACTGGGTTTCACCCGCGTAATTCCCGATCCCGTGGGAATTTCGAAAAATCGTGTCCTATTGGATGCCTATATCATATTATGTCTAAAGAACACGCTCTCCAAATTTTAGCGCTCTAATTCAGTGGTTTAGGTTGTCAATCAGTATCCATCAATCACTAGGTACTCCAAAGCGTTTAATAGATGTAGATTAGGTACAACACCGAAATAATCAGCTTGGCGATATGATTTAGATAGTTATTGGCGAAAAGTTGCTCATCATTTAACGCAACAATTGCGCCACACTGCACAATTTCCTGAATCTCTCTCGAAGACGTTTGCTTCTTGAGGTATCTTGTTGGGGGCGAGGTTTGACCAATACATTCGGCTGTAAAAATCTTTCTAACTTCATATTATTTTTCCAGAAAAATGCCACGTTTCAAGACAATCCTCGTGACAGGCGGAGCCGGCTACATAGGCAGTCACTGCGTGATAGATCTGTTGACCGCAGGCCACGAGGTGATCGCCATTGATAACTTCGCTAACGCAGTCGAAGACGAGGAAGGATCGCCGGCGCTGCATAGAGCAGAGACCATCACGGGCAAGAAGATAACCTTCTACAAAGCTGATTTACTGGATAAAGAACAGATCAATCTGATTTTTGATAAGGTGAGGTGTGAGACGCGAGTGCGAAGAAGTTAGAGAGTTTACTAAGCTTACTTATTACTTACCTATCTATCATTCATCATTAATTAATTACTAACAACTAGAGATGGGCCGACTAGTCGCCGACTAGTCGGCAAATTATGCCGACTAGTCGGCAACTAACAATTATACAATAAAAGCAATATTTATTCAATTAGTAGTACAGTTTAGAAGGTGAGTAGTCAGAAAATCGTAACAAAACACGTCATAGCTTACATACATCATCTAAACATTTAAAATGTTATAACTATGCCTCAGCTCCATTTTTTTTCAACTTTTATATTTATCTTAACCATTTTTTTCGAAGTTTCGCTACAACTTTTGAAGTGAAAACTTATCCAAAAATAGCAACAATCGCCGAGTGATCATGATTAACCCAAATATCTCGGAATTATAATGATCTGCATTGCCGACTAGTCGGCCGACTAGTCGGCAATTTTGGAACCGACTAGTCGGCTAGTCTGCTAGTCGGCAGAACCCCTAGTCGGCCCATCTCTACTAACAACACTATTTCACTATTTCATTTTGCTGAAAAAATATTTTTTAGTACGAGTCTTCTAGTAATTGCCCAGTCTCCCTTTTCTGTTATTTCCGACGTCTACTGCGACGAAATTTATTTAGCTAGACTGTATACTTATTTATCAGTTTATCAAGGTTTATCACCTATAAACTACAATATTGAAATATGTTTCAGCATCCAGTTGACTGCGTGATTCACTTCGCCGCCCTGAAGGCTGTCGGCGAGTCAATGCAACAACCTCTGCTCTATTACCAGAACAATTTACTCGGCATGCTTAATTTGTTAGAGGTGAGGGCGTACACTTATTGGTACCTATTCATCTTTAGGGAAAATCATTATAGTTGCAAACATAAAAGGATATTAGCTGTTTAAATGAAACAAGCACATGAAACTACATCTACGGACCCCCGGTTACAAAGGGGAAGGTTCGATTCCCACCGGGAACAAGTATTACTTATGCTCAAATTGGTGTCTCTCAATCTATACCTCTATAACTAATATTATAAAGAGGTAACGTTGGTAACATGTATGTATGTAGGTATGTATATTGCGAATAATTTTCGAAACCACTGGACCGATTTCACCATTAGAAATCTAGGTATATTATCGAGGAGTAACATAAGCTACTTTTGATCCCGATATTCCCACGCGATCGGAACTTACGCGGTAGAAACTGCGGGAACAAGTGAATCATTTGTATGTATTTACTAAAGAAGAATAAATATAAGTATTGAATGCGTTTTTTAGTCAGCATAGCGTATCATGTGATGTTCACAAAATTGAATTACTATTCATTTTTAGATAATGCGTTCACACGACTGCTATCAAATGGTGTTCTCGTCATCGTGCACCGTGTACGGCGAACCGGAGTATCTTCCAATAACTGAGACGCACAAGACTGGCAGCATTACGAACGTGTACGGCAGAACCAAGTACTTTATAGAGGAAATGCTGAAGGATCTTAGCGCCGCTGATAAGGTAGGTTAACTATAAAGCCTCATACCCAACGCGTGGCGTGCATGCGTAGAAATATCATCTCTCTCTTACATTTTATATGAGACTCAAAGAGAGAAGCAGCATACGCGCGTATACGTATACGCGTATTTGGATACTACGTCCATAAATGGCATGCATCTGGTGATATAGTATATCACATGTGTAGCATTATTCAGTTTCATGCAAAGAGAGAAATGGAAAAACCTACACACGGCAAACAAAACTTCATTTGTATTTCAGAAATGGAACATAATATCTCTCCGGTACTTCAATCCAGTGGGCGCCCACCCTTCAGGTCTGATCGGCGAAGATCCAACGAAAGAGTTCACAAACCTCATGCCGTACATGGCTCAAGTGGCTTTGGGAAAGAAACCTGTATTGACTGTCTTTGGAAGCGATTATAATACGCCAGATGGCACAGGTAATGTTAAAAAATAGTAAAATAAATAATTGTTTTAGGAAAATGCTTCGAAAATTAGTTTAGAACAAGCGACTGTTGGCAATCTGAACCGGCTCATAATACTGCTCCGCCACGATAACTATGTGTTTTTGCAAGTAAGGCCGTGCCATGTTGTAGCAACATCTACGAATTTTTATAGTACAACTGTGCTTGTAATTTTTTTATTTACATAGAAATTAGCCGAGCTGAGTGTTAACTATATACATTTTAAAATACTTTTAGTTGAGTTAACCAAAAGCCTTCCGTAACATGACCTTAATTAAACAAAAGTACACCTAGGTGAATTCATCAATAAGGGCTTAAGTGCAACAGTCGTGGTACACGATTAATTATACACACTGTTTGTCGTAGTAGTGTATTAAAAAAATATTATCTTTAGATATCGAAGTACGATAAAACATCAAAATACTTAAATAGAATAATTACATTTTCAGGTATAAGAGATTACATTCATGTCATGGACTTAGCAAGCGGTCACGTTGCAGCACTCAATTTACTAAGCAGTAAACATATTGGGCTAAAGGTATGTAACCTACTGATATCTATAAAATGCTTTGTCCTGACTGACTGATCGTTCAACATACAGCCTAAACCTCTGATAGCAGAGAGCTGAAATTTGGAGAATGTTCTTTATAAGATGAAGGCATTCGATTTTTCGATATTCCCACACGGGATCGCGACTAACGCGGGTGAAATCGCAGCTTGTCAATAATATATTCTGTGTTAGTACACAGAATATATTATTGACAAGCTGCGATTAATAGTTAGCGACCCTATAGTTAGGGTTTCGCAATCAACATAAGGAACATGTTTATATTATTTCAGGTTTACAACCTAGGTACAGGTAAAGGCGTGTCAGTGAAGGAACTAGTGAGCGTATTTGAAACAGTGACCAATACAAAGATTCCTCTGAAATACGTGGACAGACGACTGGGCGATATCACAGCGATGTGGGCAGATGCCTCTTTGGCTAAGGAGGAACTGGGCTGGACTACAAGATATACCATTGAAGAGATGTGTAAGTGCCTTTTTAATTGACAAAAAAAAACCTTCGTCGCATAAATATTCTACTAAAAACCAATTTAAAAAACGGAGAAACATTACAAAAAAAGGTTAAAAAAAACGCCTGACGTCTGAAGTTGTGCAGTTTTACGTAGGCCCGACTTCAGGCGTTTTTATAAACCATTTTTTAGGGTTCCGTACCTAAAGGTAAAAACGGGACCCTATTACTGAGACTTCGCTGTCTGTCTGTCCGTCTGTCTGTCATTTATTTTTCTTCCGTTTTTGAAGTCAGTTTTTATTTTTTTTATTTCTTCAGGTTTAGTGCATATCTGCTGTTAAAGCAATCCGTTCATCACGCCGAAGGTCCTAGTCAGATCCTTACCAAAATTGGTACCATTTGGTATGGGCCCATTTCGGAGCTCCCATCTTTCAATTAAAAAAATAATTATCTCAATCGGTCGAGTAATGGTTGAACATCCCTAAAAAAAATACGCGACGAATTGAGAACCTCCTCCTTTTTTGGAAGTCGGTTAAAAATTAAAGAGTATGTGTACTAAAACCACTGTAGCAATTACAACTAAACTCGGTGTTTAGATACGCGGTCCGCGGATTACATATTATTATCATATTATTAGGTATTAGTATTAGGTATGTGTAGTAGGTATTTTCGTTGTCAAGTACCAATAGTACAAGCCCAGCTGCTTAGTTTGAGACTGGAGTACCTTGTCGTGTGTAACGACGTGCTCTTTATTGATTATTTTATCTTTATTTATTTAGTTTTACAAGCTAAGGTTGCGCCTTTACTTGGTTCCAGGCACAGACTTCTGGAGATGGCAGACCATGAACCCCGACGGCTACCCCAAGAAGCTCGTCAAAAGCGTTTTCGTTAACGGGAACGGAACCAGTTAGCATGCATTTATCTACTCCACTACTAGCATAAACTACAGCTATAATAATATTACATAAGTATATTTATTTATATTTTATGTTCAGTTTTTTATTTTTCCCTTATTATTATTACCTACTTCTTTTTGGACATCCCTATTGAAAATGTAAACAAAACTGGTGAGGAACCCTCGTCACGAAGTTCATCAGAGGCTGCGGCAGAGTTATCAAATTAGAACAATACTACCAACGGAAACCTCGTTACTGTTTGAACACGCGCAGTCTCGCTGATCAAACAAAACAATACCTATAACTATAGTTCGATCTTAACGCAGCGTCCTACGTAGACGATTGGATGCGAATGCGATTGCGATGCGATCCGATCCGATTCGGTGCGGTGCGGTGTGACGCGGCGACTCTATCCTAAGTGCGCGCGTGTCGGGCGGCGCGACGTCCATCGCATCTAGTTCGGACGTAAATGTCAAGTCGACAGATCGCGTTCGCATCAATTCGTGCCGCGCCGTACGCACGTAGGCCACTTCAATGGCTATGACTGTTTGTTTTTTCCGCACCGCATCGGATCGGATCGCGTTCGCATCCACGTATCCACGTAGTACGCTGCGTAACATTACTTCTATAATAAGTATTAACACCTACACTTATGAAATGTAGTTTTATTGAAATATGCTTTCAAAAATTCGTACTCGGCTGAATTCGAACCCGCGACTACTGGGGCTGTATTTTTGAATCGCTCGTGCCACTTCGAGCGATTTAAATAGCTCGATTTCTACAGATTAACGTTCGATGTAAGTAATTTATCTATGTGACTCGCACGACCGCAACGAGTGGTCTTCACCACTCGCCGCAGGAGTCCGACATCGAACGAAAATCTGCAGAAATCGAATTATTTAAATCGCCCGAAGTGGCTCGAGCGATTCAAAAATAAGGGTCCAGGTAATCCGAACCAGCGCGTTAGACCGCTTCGCCACAAGTACTAATACCCGCTAAGTCAAAATAAGTTTTTTTTTTCTAAAACATTAAACTTACATCTTCAAAATATCGTTTCTTCTAGCTAGCTGTTGTTAGAAATACGGTTCTCTTTATTTTATTACAAAAAGATTTAGTAAAAGATTGAATTAATAATCCGGTAAATAAAATAAATAAATAGACATTTTAGAACAAATCTGGCGACTGCAGCTGCCAGCGGTGCGTCCGTAGGACTTCTTTTATGAAAAGGATAGTGCTATAGATTCATCACTTTTTTATAAGCGATGGCGAACGTTTGATCACTATCTCACAAGGTGGTAAGTGATGATATGGTCTGATATGTAGCTCGTTAAACTAGAGGATAGGAAGACGACAGTGGAACATGATCTGACCCGTCTTCCGTAGCCACTTACTGTTATGTTGCGATTTCTACCAATTCAATCTTTCCACAAGCCAACAACAGGGAAATTGGTACAAGACTATAGGTTGTTTAAATGGCGACGACCATTCATTGAAAAGAAAATATACTTACATTTTTTAAATTTACAAATTATTTATTTTAAAACAGTTTCTTCATGGTACAGCGATAAATGTTGCCATTTCAACGGTTCATATCCAACACTTGTCGTATTTGGAAGCATATATCTTGCAAATAATTCCAATGTGTTAGGTATTTCCGATTTCAAATAAGGTTGTAGTAAATCTGCAAAAATAAGAATATTCACTATGAAAACTAGAAAATATGTTTAAGATATAAAAAGTACCTATTTGTCTTATAAATATTAATGAAAACGACGTCGTTCGAAATTCGATTGCAATGTGATTTGACCTCTTATTTCTTGGTTGCTGGGCGAGCGTCCATGCCATTGGACCACATGATCTCCCTATCGCCTTGATGCTGAGCTGGTTTTGAATGCATTATAAATACACACATTCACATGTATTTTTGATTCTGAATAGTATTTAAACATAAGTTGCTGTTTTCGTTTTTGCTTCTTCGCTAACTTCTAAACCAAGAAAAAAAACGGTTCTTGAACTATATGTACAAGAAAAATAAAACAACTCAAATCAGCAATGTCTCCTTAAAGACTGCAAACCTTAAATATGACTAGCCCGGACATGCCAGTCGCATGTCAAATGAATGTTTGGCCAAAACTGCCACTGATTGGTCCCCACTGGGATACTGAATGATAGCAGGATAACCTTGACTCCTTTAAACCTGAAGGTAGGGAGGCCTTTGCCCTGTAGTAGGACAGTTTAAGCGTTTAATAAAAATAAGAAAAATACAAACCTAACAAAGGCGGTTTGTGCGAATGTAGCGCACTGGGCACACTAACTATCAGCTTTGTTTCCGGAACTTGAAAATCCCCAATTGTTCCTATAATTATCCTCTCAAACGGCTGCTTAGCTGAACCAGAGCCAAATGGAGTTACAGGTTGAAAATCCACTGCAACCTTCAGCCAGTACCAAGTGGTGATATATGTGACTCCCCATCGCGGGAATATGGTATTTTTTACTGCATCTATGTTGCTTGGAGAGTTGGTACACCATACTGCAACCAGACAGTTTGTATCAAGCAGGTTGGCCACTGGTATTGCAGCTATGTCTTCATTGTACATCATTTTGTAACTGAAATGAAAATTGATAAAGTATCTACATATCTACTTTCAAGTGATTTAGGTAAAACCGGCCAAGTGCAAGTCCGACCAGCGCACAAAGGGTGCGCTGTACTATTCTGTACTATTATCATAAAACAATGAATGTTTGTTGTAAACTTAAATATTTTTTTTATTCTGTTTTTAGTGTTAGTTGTTTGTTATAGTCTTGAGAAAATATCAACTGTCTAGCTTAGCTATCACGGTTTTTGGGATATGGCCTGGTGACAGACAGACACTTGGACAGTGGAGTCTTAGTTAGAAGGGGTGCTTATTGTGAAAAATAAGGAAAAGCAGTGAGATAACAAGATGATTTGCTAAGATATTAATTGACCATTAAATTTTGTTTAAATATGTATTCGGTAGGTACCCACCTAAGCTTGTCATTGGCACTTTTAAGCCTTCTGATATATTTGTTCCACCATGGAGGATCAGCTATCAGCAAATTATACTTGTTGCCCTCCAACTTTGCACATTGTTCTTTAACACAACCACAATGAAATCTGTAAAAAATACACGAGTATTAATGTTTCCATAGAGTTAGGAATACCCCATCTCTTCCCGTAGGTGTCATAAATGGTGACAATAGAATCTGGGGAGACTAGCGAACATGGAGTTCAGCCTGTGCAGTGATGGGTTTACTACTAGGTCCCAAGGAGGGTTGGTGTCAGGCAGGTGTTCAGCTGTAAAAAAAATTGCCAAATCTATTTGCAGTAGTTAGGGGATGTAACTGGGAACATTGTTTAGATGAGTGTGTGTAGCACCAAAGTAAGCAGTGTATAATTTTCTGCAATAAATAATGCAGATTATTATTACTCTTGGTGAAAGAAAATGGATCCCACAGCCTTTTATGTTACCTATCCTCTCTTCTTTTATCTGTCTATCATAGTCTAAAATATTGCATTGTTATAGATTTTTACCTTGAATTTGGAGGAATTAGAAATAATTCTTCATTAATTTTACATTTTATGGACGTATTCGAGTTGTTTCCACCATTTAAACCAATGTGATTGAATATAGTTGTTTCAAATAGCGTGTGTGCAAGCTCACGGACTATTTTAGTTTCTGTTTCAGAACAATTTTTGCAAACACTGTCTTTCACATCCGAAGGAAGTTTTTCTGTAAATGATTCATACATGTTTTTAATTTTTATAGCCTGAAAAAGATAAATAATTATTTAGATCTATACGACAGATATTCCAGCCAAACGTGAAGGGTGTAGTGTAGGAAATAAACCAAGAATTGACGCGTTCTCACTTCAAGGTTGATCGTTTCTGAGTTGAACAATCGCTTTCTTTTGCTTGTTACTTTATTATTGGGGTTAATAATTGAAAATAACATGCCGGTAAGTTCGTAGGACTTAGCACAACTATCATCCACTGTTGTTTTATACATTTCGTCAATGGTTTCTTTGTGGTTTATTAATGCACAATCCCCAATAATCGTAGAATATTTTGTTAAGCTCATTATAAGTTATTTTAACACTTTTTTGAAGTAATATTATTTCGTAAAAACTTTTGTAGCACTCAAATCACAGAACATTCATTGGTAAACAAAACAATTTTTTTTAGTGTGACCCCCAAAAGGGCAAGAAAAGGGCTTTGTTGCATGTTTCTTTTAAATTACAAGTTCCTACAAAAACAAATGTGGTAGTATCGGCTTATTACCTATAACTTCGGATGTAAATAGCCCTTTTTGTTACATACTCCAATCCAAGGCAGTAGATATCTAATTATAAAGGTTTCTAGAAACATTTATTTTATCTTTTTTTCACAGTAACAATAAAAAGTACAGTCGCATGCACTTAAGTAAATGAGTGAATTGAAAAACTAAAACAACTTCCTGTGTCACTGTCAACTTGCTGTCAAATGTCACGTTTGTCGTTCAGATAACAATGTTGCCATATAATACCAATTGTGTTCATTTTAGAAAGTTTTGTTACAAATTGAAAAATATGAATATCAATATTATTTATGTCAAACTACACGATGACACTACTTACACTGGCACTTTACCTAAAAGAGCCCACATCTACAGCACACATGCACGAATTTCATGTGTGTGCTATAGGTGGGGTCTGTACAAGTAAAGTGTCAGTGTAAGTGTCCAGAAAACAAGACATCTATTGCTAGCTAAGTCATGTACACAAGTCACATGTCGTGTCGGTCTCGTGTATTTTGAGCTTACGGTGATCGTTGGACTATTACCTCAACAGACAGATATATAATTAATGTGGTCTTAGATGCAACATGTTGTCCGGGCTCTAGCAGGGGTTCCCTTACTTATTTGCGAAGCGCCCCCTTTCGACCATCTCTAATCCAGATTATCAGGTCAGATTAAAAAATGCCTAGACAATGAGGAAGAATACTATTATCCCGGCAGAGGGCGTTTGTCGACTGATCTTAGAAAGACCGAAAGTATAAAAAAAACTCGGCGTTTTCATTTCTGGGGGACCTTCATCAAAAAAAAAAAAAAATCATCCGAGTTCATCCGACGCCAGCGTCATCTGCTTACAGCTTTGCGCTTGGCACCCCATTGAAAGACGACTGTCACATGATTTAATTATTGGCTGCTTTAACTTGACAAACATCGGATCACAGACAGCCAGGGAGTGGAACTGTGACTTGATGGCTGTGGCAACATTTAGTACATTACTGTCAAAAAAGCTCGTTTGTAGATTTGTTTGGTTTTGTAAAAACATATCTTGCGAATAATACTTTCAGACAGAACATAAGCTTTCATTGTTACACGATTCATAAATAAAGTCATAATTTAACTGTTGTTAATAGTTACAACGTTAAGCGCCTTCTGTACGTTATAAAAATCGTTTTTAAAGGCATCTTGTGTTTCATCCGTTCCTCTCATTTCAAAGTACATAATTGCGGTAATACAACCAGTTTTAAAATAAAGATGATTGTGTTTACTAAGAAACCTTGAATGTGCTGATCGCTCTAGGCCATGGAATTTAAAACCGGTGAGTACAACTTGTGCTATCAACTGACACTTTAGTAAACTAAAAATCTCCTAAATTCCTTTTTCACCGAATCTGGATTTTTCCTAGGGCTACCTTTTCGTGAAAAAACTACTGAAAATATAATAAAGGAACTGGTACATACATATCTTACATAAGTATTATGTAGATGTCTTGCCACTGTTCAACTATAGTTTTATATTCGATATTGTAGATTGCTAAATTCTGGATTATGCTGCATATTAGATCCTGGTCTATCAAGTAATCTTAGAAATCGAAGTTTCGTTTGGTAAGTTTGAAGAGAAAGAAGTACTTATAATACCTAACTGAAAATTCAACAATAAGTACTTATTCACAAAAGTTGCTTGGAAATAATAAGTATCTACCAACTAAGTAGGATTCATAGTATGTAAAAAATATATAGCCCATAGAATGCTCGTAAAGATTTACTTTTCCAAACAAACATAATAGGTACAAAAATCAATTTACACAATGAAATCTTTGCACATTAGAGGTTTTGGGATTTAGATAATGTTTGTTTATCTTGGCTTCTAGTAATTTAATTTTGATGATAATTACCTAAAATTTTAGTGTTGGCTTTCCAAACAATTCAATTTAATGAAAAATTCAACTATACCCAGTCACAGTCTCTACATAATTTATAATTTTTGGGTCGGATATTTAAAAAAATGTATTACTACTACTATAATATGTTTAAAGCATTTCTTACACATATCAGACATCCGTTCTAAACTATGCAGAAGCTTCTATCTTAGTAACCGAGGTACTATAGGTATTATAGATTGAAAAAATACTCTATGTCCTTCTCCTAACTTTAAACCAAAGCAAAATAACATCAAAAGTTAGCAGTTGAAGTATCCATGAAAGGCACACAAAAAACAAATTTTCACAACATCATATTAGTAGACAACGGTTACAGTGATATTAGAGTGATCAGCACTAGCCAAGTTGTATATTGCCGAACAGACCCGTGCTCTGGTACATAGGAAAGCCTTAGCTATGTCAAGGAAAATGGAATGGAACTTGTTCCACTACTGCTTCCTATGTTTACTCTTGAAGGCATCTTCAAGGCATGAGTGAACAATAGAATGAGTTGTTGTTAGTTCGGATCCCTTGAGAATTTTTAAAATTAATTTCTAATAGGTATGCACTTAGCTACACATAAACTATGGTATAACCACAGATTACATAAATAGTACAAGGTATAAAAAATTCAAATTGATGTTTAGCAGTTAAGACTGTTGATTTCAAATGTGAAAGTGCTTATATTAGTTTGTGTGTCCTAAGAGTGCCGAACTGATTGCGATAAAACGTAATGTGAAGATAGCTGCAGTTTTGGATTAACACATAGGCTCTTTTTTTAGATATTCCCTATTCCTAGAGAGGGGAAAGTCCTCGAAACGTCGGGCGTTAAAAAAATGCTTAAGATAACCAAAGCAATGTTCAAAGATTGAAACCAAAAAATGAGTTTAATTTCATATCAATATCGCTAAAATCGACGAAAAATAATCGAAATATTACCCTTGGCGGCGCGGGTGCGCGGCCATTCGGAGTTTTATACATTTATCTTCACAGCGCAAGAGCCCTGTCCGCTTTGTATATCAAGAGCCTAAGAATGTTCTTTGTCAGGTTCGCATATCGATACCTCGGGGCTCAAAGAGCGTAAGCCCCAAAACTCGAAAACTTTTCAGAAGAGCCAAAAAACAAAAAATATTTTTTTATTTTTAACATAACTTTTTAAACTTTCGGCCTAAATAAACCATTCAACGACCAAAAGTTTTAGTTTTATTAGATGCAGAACACTGTGGAATAATAATTTCAAAAACAAATAAGGGTAAGAAAATAGCTTGGCTATACGCCCCGGAAAATTGAATGTTAGAGGGGTTTACATCCCAAAAATCAATGGATGTGTGATGATTGATGGTTGCAAGCGACAATTTGCCTACTAATTTGATCATTTTTTTTACACCTGTGTATGCCTGCTTTCTGGACCTGTCAAAGGCATTCGATCTGGTGTCTTAGGACCTACTGTGGGATAAGCTCAGGAGCGGTACAGACACACCCAGTGAGATCAGATCAGGTCTTTTCAAATACTGGTACAATAATCAGAGCAACACAGTGAGATGGGCTGGTTCATACTCGACGCAATACACTCTAGGGTGCGGTGTGCGACAAGGTGGTTTAAGTTCCCCTCGACTGTTTAATATTTATATTAACAGACTAATCGAGGAGCTTAGTGGTGCCAGAGTTGGGTGTTCAGTGGACGGTAACATTGTGAACAACATCAGCTACGCTGATGATATGGCTCTACTGACGCCATCGGTCAGAGCACTTAACATGCTTCTAGCAATATGTGAGAGGTACGCGGTGGCTCATAGCCTCAGATATAATGCAAAAAAAGTGAACTTTTAGTATTCAAGGCGGGGAACAAAACTCCAAATTTCATACCACCAGTAAAGTTGGGAGACGTTGAGCTAAACAGAGTCACAAAGTTCAAGTATCTGGGGCATTGGGTCACCGAGTGCCTTACAGATGATGTGGATATGGAGAGAGAGCGTAGGGCGTTGGCGGTAAGATGTGACATGTTGGTGCGAAGGTTTGCTAGATGTACGAGGGAAGTCAAACTAAGTCTTTTTAAAAGTTATTGCCAGACTTTCTACACTAGCAGCCTCTGGACCAATTACACGCAAAAAGCCTTCAATGCCCTGCTAATCCAATATAACAATGGGTTTCGAATGTTGCTGGGACTGCCGAGGTACTGTAGCGCATCAGGTATGTTTGCGGAGGCGAGGGTGGATGATTATTTTACGATAATGCGGAAAAGAGTAGCCTCACTGATGCGCCGCATTAAAGGCAGTGCTAATCTTCTCCTTAGCCCAATAGCGCAACGCTTGGATTGCCCGGTAGTGCGAAAATGGAATGCAGTACACATGCAGTCTAGAGTCGTACTATTTAATAATAAGTATAGGGCCAACTAATTTTACTAATTATTTTTATTTATTACGTGTGTTTTTGTGTTTTAATTTTATTTTAATTGACTAGTTTTTTAAGTTTACTAACAAAACTATGGATAAAAGTCTGAAATAAATGAATTATTATTATTTAAGTTTCTTTGTTTTTATTTTTTTGTCTTCTTTTCTCTCGTATTTCCTTTTTAATTGTAATTTTACATGACGTAATTTTTCATTAACTTACCTTCCATTATTTGTCAACTCAGTTGACTAATTATTCAAATAATTATTTATTTTAGCTAATTTCCTGTCTTACTATTAATTAACTTATTTTACATAAATATATAGTTATTCACTAACCATCTATTTGTATGAGATCTTAAATTACCTTAGATTAAGTACATAACTTAAAATATTGTATGCCTGTACTGGGTTAGTAATTGTATCCAAAGTGTTTTTATTTAAGACCCTATGTACATCACTTAAACAATAAATAATCTTGATTCTTGATCCATTACAAAAGGAAAATAATGTAGAAAAATCACTTATTTTTCAACTCAGATGTAGCCATATAAAATTGCAATAAATATGAAAGAAGAGAGAAAAGAAAACATCAACTAAGAAAAACCAAGAAACTGTAGAGAAATTGATAGAATCAGTAGGCAAATTGACGGTTACAACCATCAGTCACCACCCTTTGATTTTTGGGGTATGATGTTACGTCAAAAATGTATTTCTTTTTACCACCCTTTGATTTTTGGGGTATGATGTTAAGTCAAAGATGTATTTCTTTTTACTCTACTGTAAAATCGAATTCTAGGGGTGAGCCCTTTCATCCCTGAGGTTTCGATGTCATTTTATCTTAGAAAACAGAAATGTCGGCGTATCGGGCAAGTTGATTCTTTAAAAAAGGTCATGTTCGGGCGTAAGCACCATTACGTTACTAGGTATGTAACTTACGACCCAAAATCTCAAAAAATCTGTTTTATTTTCTTTAAAAAATTGGGTTGTAAACGCCATTTTTTGGCGAATTGGAAGATTTTAAATATACAGATTGATAGAGAATGAAAAAATAAGTAGGACTGCATTAAAAAGTCATTTTCGCCAAAATGGCGGTTACGCCCGTTGAGCCCCAAGGTATCGATATGTCTATCGATATTGGTTCCAATAGTTTTCCATATAGTGTGCAGTACAAGTATACAATGTAGACGTAAATATACGCAGAGTTCACAAGACACAAACTGAAGGCCATCCTGATTACATTATGTAAACAAACGTCAATAAGTAAATAAAAATTTATTATAAAATCAACTTATTGATAGACATTTCCTGTTAAAGGCTTGCTATTGTGTATTCTGCAGTACCTACTTAAACATTTTATTAGGTAGGTTAGGTACCTACTACCTAATAAAATCGGTAATTGTTTGTTCAGTAGTTTTGCATATAGAAGTAACACATACAATACGTACCTACACAAACTTTTACTTTATAGCATGATAGCGGGATTGGTTTTTCTATACCTAATATTTTTAGGGATTTGTATCCAAAGAGTAAAAACGGGACCCTTTTACTATAACTTCACTGACCGTTTGTCTGTATTTCATGAACCGTTATAGCTAGATATGATACCTATGATCCTTATGACTGTGTATGTTTATCATGAGGAAGAAATAAAAAATATATTATTATAGCGGAAATAGAAGAAATCTGTAAGTTGCGCCTGCGCACAATGTTGTACAATATGCCGTATTATTTTCTAAATGCATTAAAAATATTACACAATCATTTCACTATAAGAAAATACAGTAAATCCAGGAAATTAGGGAATATATTTTATTTACATATAAAGAAAAAAACACGAAGTTGTGTTTAGAAACCACGTTATGTCGTTTCAATTGACGGTCGTAGTCGTGGCGCAGTAAAAAGGTCGTTAAAATTTAGATGAGGGCAGACCCACGGTACAGAATACATAACGCAGTTTCATTGAGTGCTATAAAAGTTGTACGAACTAGAGATCGGGAGCAAATATTGATTAGGGGTTGCTTCGTTTCATGTGCACGGCACCCTACGTCGTCGGTCGGACGCATGCGTGAAGGAGTGCGCACGGTGACTGCCGACACGCCAGCCCAGCCAGACATTCTCCCACCCTGTTATACAGCTAAATGATAAATCTTATAATATTCCCGGAATTCCGTCTAGTGTAATCTGGGTTAGCTTAGCCACGTGCAGTCTAAATAATTGGATTACATTTCGTAACGACCGCATCGACCATCGTCGGTGCCACTTTAAAAATCAATACCGAAAATTCGAGTGTAACACGAATGTTGCATTTCTCTATCGTCAAAGTGCTCGCCCGAACAGTGGATTTCAATAGTGCATTTGCGTTTCAGTGATAAAGAGTCAAAATTAAGTTCCCGATGTTCAATCACAAGTTACCAACAGACTTTCCAATGCAAACCCTCCGTAAGAAAACCAGCCCTTGTAAATGTGAGTTTCAAACGTGTTTAGATCACTTATCCAAAGTTATTTTAATATTTTTAATTTAAACGGTAATGCGGTGTTGTTATATAGCGCTAAATGTACCTATCCGAAATACGATCACACATTGCATACTACATATCCCAGCTTTATTAAAATTATTTTGCGTATTTATGTTGTACATGCATGGTTCGGCTAAGACATTCACCGTACTACATTATGTGTTGAGATGTCGAGCTATCATCGCGTCAGATCAGACATGTCATAATTAGTGATATCGAGGTGGTGTTTTGGACAGAGGGTGTGTTGAGGGCCCGAGGCTGAAGGACTGGTGGCGCAGAGGGGAAGTTCCCTTACCTTGTTTGTCCATTTATTGGAGACATTATGCAGGTGTGTCATTTCCAGCACCTGCTGCGGCAGTTCGGTAAGTATCGCGTACACCTTCCATGCTTCTACATGTGTAGCGATAACGATCATTGCATGAGAATACATTGACGTATTATCTAGTTGCTACGTGCTGAATGTTGTTCCTAAAGTGTTCAATCTATTGAAATATCTACGTTAGATAACTAACTACTTACTAATTTCTTTAATGCCTCGTTACAAAATACAACAATTATACAAGCGTGATAGCTATTGTGTAATAGACTACCGCATTATGTATTATTCTTGTATAAAAATTATGTACCTACTACTTTGCAAATGACGAGACGTCCTACGTATAGTCAGAAAAACTATTGCTATTATTTTCATCAAATCAATTCTTGTTTTCGATTTCGGTGACTATGTTGTGTGTTGTGTACTGGTGTTAGTGAAAAATTGATAGTCGTGATTTAGACGTTGTAAAATCCAAATTTGCCTTCTGCGGTGCCATAGAGTCCATCCACAACATGTAAATAGATCATTTCCACAAATTCGTCACTCCGCGGAGCGTTTTGTTTTATTACAATTACAACGAGACCATAATAATTACAATGTAACATTAGGTGGCATACATTCGAAAAAATAATTTCTCCTAAAACAAAGGATCATCTGTTAATTCATATGTAGGATACTGAAGAGCTCCAGTATAAACGGGGATCTAAATTTAAAAACAGGAAGTTCAATTAATCTGTGAATGATGCACAGTAAACAGGGACCGAAATAGGACAATCGCGCTCACTTTTATTTTGCATCCAGGACCGGTCGTACCATAACATTAAAGATGACACTTAAAAAATTCGAACTAAAAAGTCTTATTGAAAAAGGTAGGGGAACAATTTTAAATATCACCATTTACCATTTTAGTGCTGTGCTTTGTGGAAAGTGCTTTCAATATTTTATTTCGCTTGTTTTTGTATTGTTTTAAACATGTATCGTAGTTATAGTTGATGTATGTTGTGTGTGCTGCAACTTGGTCCTTACTTTTAAGGGCCTGTTTTTCATTGGGTTACAATTTTTATGGGCATTATAACAATGTACTACGAATAATTTAAAACGGGGTATTTGCTTACCATGTTGTAAATATTATTTTGCGGGAATCGACTTGAAACAATAAATAACTTGTGCTAAACACCCGAAAGACTAAAATGTTAATATTGGCTCTGTGTACACTGAAATCCAGATTAAATTCGCCATTTAATGACGCCATAATGTCGTATCTTGGGCACGACCTCAAAACATGGTAAATATTCCTTTTTAAATATGCAATTTTAAGCAATGCAACCAACCATAGTAGTTTAAAATCCTATATTGTAACATTCTACCAAATCCAATCTAATGTCGTGCCTAAAATTCATGAAACCCGACCATATCGCCATACCTAAAAAGTGATTCGTAGTAAAAACAATCTTGATGTAAAACTCCGACGGTCTACAGACAAGAACGAGCCAGGTCGGTTCCTTGGCGAAGGAGTCTCTTTTCGCGCAAAATTGATCGGCGTCCTTGAAGTGCCGGAGGCTCGAGGCGACCGGATGTGTCAAGAGGCGCTCGCAGACTTAAAGATGGCAATCCGAGCAGCGGGCGAGCACAAGCAGAGAATACAAGTCCATGTAGCCATTGATGGGTTACGCTTACGTGATGATAAAACCGGGGTAAGTTTTGTTTTAAAATAGTTTTCCTTATCCCTAAGTGACGATGCGGACATAGGTATTTGGGACGAGTCCAAGACTGGAATTCACGCTCCTTCTAAATTGTTTGAAAGCACACGGAGTTAATAAACGATAACAAAGGCAAAGGAGCAAAGGCTCAAATAAATCTTTTAATATCATACGTACCGATCTTCAAAGCAACAGAGCTATTAAAATTAACCCAAACTCAACTATAACAACAGATAGCAATCATCAACAAAACTTTAAATTACGTACGAGACCAAACAATTTGAAACTTAATATTGAAGCGAGTGTGGTAGGCGTTAAATAAATAACGAGATAATATGTTCACTCACTTTGTTTATTAGAAGGAGAAAATATAGTCAGAAGAAGAAAGTCACAGTTCGTAGAAATAAGAGTAGAAGGAAATTAGAAGTATAGATCACAGTTGAGAATTTAGGAAAAGATATAAGTAGATAAGATTTTTAGAATTGATTATAGTTAGCAATGCGCGCGCGTCGTAATGCGAATCTAAATATTAGCATCAAAGCGACATGCACCTGTGGTCGATATGAGTAGACGACTGGGGACCGGTTTACCGATCCTAGCGAAGGACGACGCGGTAGATGCGCGGGCGCGCAGGGGATGCGCTGCAGTAGGTAGCAGCGAATGCACAACGCGTCATTGCTAACTATATACAAGAAAGTAAAGTCTGTCCATGGACAGACAATATTTTACATTAATATAATTTTATTACTATTATAAATATTATTTACAATAGTAATAAACTAGTTAAGTATATGGTATTATACATAGGGTAAGTACATTATTTTAGGACACATTAAATATTTGTACCTATAAAGTTATACATACATGTAAATATATTCTAAGGTAGGTACTTTCTAGTTTTTAAGCAATTAATAGTTTTAGCTTAGGTAGGTAGGTAATTAGGTAACATTATAAATATATTACTAAGTAATTACTAATAACACTAGGTAGCTCCGCTACATCACCCCCCTCCAGAGACCGGGTTACGGGCGATAATAGTCGGGAAATTTTACCCTACGCCCTGACCTAGTCCGTCGGATGTGGTCCTCGGTTTCCGGTAACTTCCGATCGTCTGTGTGTTGAGTATGTGTTTGTGTGCGGCTTGTGTGTTCCTGTACTGTATAATGTGTCGGTTGTGTAAGTGTTGTGGTGTCTGGGTCGGACAGTATGTATGCCGGCTTAATGCGGTCTACCGATACCGTGACTTTTTTACCACTTACTAATAGCGTGAAGACCTTATGTCCACGCTGAACCACTTCGAATGGTCCTGTGTACGCTGGCTTCAAAGATCCGCCGACAGTACAGTCACGCAAGAAGACATGACTGCAAGTGGCTAAGTCTTTGAAGACAAACGTAGTCTTTTTGGTGCTGCTATGGCGAGACGCAGGCGAAGGCCGTAAATTTTGGACGACACTACGCAGCTTTGACGCGAATTCCGTCAAATCTGGTGTATCGCCAAAATCTGGCTCAGTTTTAAAGAAATCGCCTGGTAAACGGAGTGGTTCGCCATAGAGTAGCTCAGCAGAAGTGGTCTTAAGATCTTCTTTTAAAGCGCTGCGAATGCCCAGCAAGACCAATGGAAGTGAGTCAACCCAATTCGCGCTCCCGTGGCAGATTATGGCAGCCTTCAGTTGCCTATGGAATCTTTCCACGAGTCCATTGCACGATGGGTGGTAGGCAGTAGTCCGTCGGTGCTGGAAACCTACAAGCTGCGCAAGACTTTTGAAGAGAGCTGACTCAAATTGACCTCCACGGTCACTTACGATGTCAGCTGGACACCCAAATCGCGAAATCCAGCCACTGACTAAGGCTTTGGCTACGGCTTCCGCGGTTATGTCAGTTAAAGGGATAGCCTCGGGCCACCTGGTAAAGCGATCTATCGCTGTTAGGCAGTAGCGGTATCCCTGCGAAACTGGCAGTGGGCCGACCAGGTCAATATGAATAAACTTAAACCTGGCTGCTGGAAGCTTAAATGCTCCCATTGGAGAGTTCACGTGCCTCGTAATTTTGGAGCGTTGACACGCTAGGCATGAACGGACCCACTCTCGGCAGTCTCGCCGGACGCCTGGCCATACATATCTCTCCGAGACCAGTTTGGCCGTGGCATTGGCGCCAGGGTGACTAAGGGAATGTAAGGTCTCAAAAACTCTTTGCCGAAGTATTTTGGGCACCAACGGTCTCAGGGTCTCAGTAGTGTCGTCGCACAAGAGTTCATATCGTGAACCTGGCAGTTTGACTTTCCTTATGCGCAGTGAGTTTGTTCCCTCTTCACTCAGCTGTTGTAGCTCGGAATCGGACTGCTGGGCGATAGCCAGCTGGTCCAGGTTTAAAGGCTGAACAACTTCGTCAATACGTGATAGGGTGTCAGCCACCACGTTATCCTTGCCTGAAATATGGCGGATGTCGGTAGTAAACTGCGCAATCAGGTCTAGATGTCTAAACTGCCTGGGAGAACAGTTCTCCTTACGGTTGTGAAAGGCGAACGTTATTGGTTTGTGATCCGTGTAGATCACAAAGTCGCGAGCCTCGACCATATGCCTGAAGTATTTCACACTCTCGTAAATGGCGAGAAGCTCGCGATCGTATGGCGAGTACTTCTGCTGGGTGGGACTGAGTTTGTGGGAATAGAAGGCAAGGGGCTGCCGCGCATTCCCATCGTACTGCTGGAGGACAGAACCGATGGCGCTGTCCGACGCGTCAGTCACCAACGCCAGCTTAGCGTCACATTTTGGATGAGCCAGCAACGCGGCCTGACATAGACCTTCTTTGCAGGCTTCAAACGCTTTTGACGCCTCACCTGATATGTCGACCGGGTGAGAACCTTTCACCGATCCAGTGAGCAGTGCATTGAGAGGAGTTTGATGTTGGGCAGCGTTGGGGATAAACCGTCTATAAAAATTGATCATCCCCAAAAACCTGCGTAACTCCTTAACTGTTCTCGGTTTGGGAAAGTTCTTAATAGCCTCGACCTTTTCTGGAAGCGGGGTAGTCCCTGCAGCTGAAATGCGGTATCCTAAAAACTTTACCTCCGAGGCTCCGAACACACACTTCGAAGTATTGATGACCATGCCATACTTACGTAACCTGGTGAACAGCTGATGAAGGTGGTCTTCGTGGGTCTTCTGGTCTTTTGAGAAGACCAAAAAATCATCCAAATATGCATATGTAAAATCCAGGCCCCGTAGCATCTCATCAACGAAGCGCTGAAACGTCTGTCCGGCATTACGAAGTCCGAACGTCATGTACGGGAATTCGTATAGGCCGAACGGCGTTGTGATCGCGGTCTTCGCGATGTCATCCAAATGCACGGGGATCTGGTTATATGCCTTCACCAGGTCGATGGTTGTGAATATGGTGCTACCAGAAAGGCTGTGGGCAAAGTCGTGTATGTGTTTAATTGGGTACCGGTCGGGGATTGTTCGGAAATTCAGCATACGGTAATCGCCGCAGGGACGCCATCCGTTATCCTTTTTAGGGGCGAGGTGAAGCGGTGATGCCCATGCTGATTCCGATGGACGACAGGTACCTATATGTAACATAGCATCAAACTCGGCCTTAGCTATTTTTAATTTTTCTGGCGCCAACCGGCGCGGTGTACAAGATACTGGCGGCCCAGATGTGGTGCGTATGTGGTGTACAGTGTTGTGTTGGGGAGTAGTGTGTATTCCGTGTGGACGAGTGATTTCGGGGTATCTTGCTAGTATGTTATGATACACAGAATTACCGGAAATTACCTTGACCGAAGAAACGGCTTCCTTAGTGCGAGCAGGCAAACCCGGGGACGCAAGCATAGTGCTACCATCAATAAGGCGTTGATTTCTAATGTCTACAACTAAATTGTAAAATGATAAAAAATCCACGCCTATTATCGCCTTCGTAACGTCGGCTACAATAAAGCGCCAAGCGAAGTCGCGGCGCAGACCTAGGTTAAGTACAAAATGAGCGTACCCGTAAGTATTTATTATTGTACCGTTTGCTGCACAAAGTTCATAATCGGTTTTTAATCGTTTTTCTTTGAGTAAAGTTTTTGGAAAAACACAAAGGTCACTTCCCGTGTCCACCAAAAATTGTATTTTTGACTTATGGTCAACCACAAATAAGCGGCCGGTACCGGGGCAGTCGTCGGCCATCATTATCGACTGCCCGGGCCTTTTCCCGCGTAGTCGCAGGGTTTCACACATCTATGCGCCTTCGGTCCAAATTTGGCATGGTACCAGCAGGTGGGGTGCTTCCTGTAGCTGGACTGCGACCTTGTAGATGATGCACGGCCGCGACTCGGGGGACGGGACGTCGATCTATTTCGTGGTCGTGACATTCGCTCCAGTTTGACAGACAGAGCATGTACCTGTCTGGTAAGCGCTGCGATCTGCTGGTTTTCTGCTGTACCTGGACTAGCAGAAGCTGCTGCAATCTGCATGCTAGGTGCCGCTACATCTAGGATCTGGTCTGCTAGCTCCGAAATCTCCTCAAGCTGCAACTTTTTCTGCGATGCGATGATGGTTTGTACACTGCTAGGTAGACGGCTGGTCCATATTGTCCTGATGAAGTCATCTGGAACACCTGGCCCGGCGAGATGCCTCAAGTGTCGTAGAAAATTCGACGGCTTTCTGTCTCCTAGCTCTTCGTGGTTTAACAGCTGCATGACCTGGCGTTCACGTGAAGCTGTAAGTCGTTTTGTCAGCTCCGTCTTCAAACGCTGGTACTTATCCGGTGCAGGAGGTGCCGTAATTATGTCCTCTACCAGTTCGGCATAGGTTGCTTCTAGCTGTGAGATCGCGTAGTGGTACTTGGTTTCATCCTGCGTCACCTTGGATAAAACGAATTGGCTCTCCAATGCAGCAAACCATATTGCCGGTTTTGCAGGGTAGAAAGCGGGTACTCGGACGCTGACGCGGCTAACGTGAGCTTCTTCACCTCTTTTGGTATCTTCATCTTCTGACATCGTGCTCGATGGGGTCACCAGTGAAGCGAGTGTGGTAGGCGTTAAATAAATAACGAGATAATATGTTCACTCACTTTGTTTATTAGAAGGAGAAAATATAGTCAGAAGAAGAAAGTCACAGTTCGTAGAAATAAGAGTAGAAGGAAATTAGAAGTATAGATCACAGTTGAGAATTTAGGAAAAGATATAAGTAGATAAGATTTTTAGAATTGATTATAGTTAGCAATGCGCGCGCGTCGTAATGCGAATCTAAATATTAGCATCAAAGCGACATGCACCTGTGGTCGATATGAGTAGACGACTGGGGACCGGTTTACCGATCCTAGCGAAGGACGACGCGGTAGATGCGCGGGCGCGCAGGGGATGCGCTGCAGTAGGTAGCAGCGAATGCACAACGCGTCATTGCTAACTATATACAAGAAAGTAAAGTCTGTCCATGGACAGACAATATTTTACATTAATATAATTTTATTACTATTATAAATATTATTTACAATAGTAATAAACTAGTTAAGTATATGGTATTATACATAGGGTAAGTACATTATTTTAGGACACATTAAATATTTGTACCTATAAAGTTATACATACATGTAAATATATTCTAAGGTAGGTACTTTCTAGTTTTTAAGCAATTAATAGTTTTAGCTTAGGTAGGTAGGTAATTAGGTAACATTATAAATATATTACTAAGTAATTACTAATAACACTAGGTAGCTCCGCTACAATATCACCGCGAGTTTAGTAATAACAAATTCATACGGTTGCAATTAAAATGTTAATGGTCTTGGCATGAATGATGCTCATGTTTAATTTACAAACAACGATAATTGTATTCAGCTCCTTTATTAAGAAACATGATAAGATTTACGATTATTCCTGGTTTAATGCGTCATCGCTTGCTCGAAGGACCTTCGTGGTTCAACGAACTAAATGATGAATCTTCACCCCGTAGTTTATAGTCTGGTATGTCGCCCACATTGCCCGCAGAGGATAAACCCATTTGGATATTTAGGAATACCGGTCTAAACTAAACAGTTGACTGTATATTGTATAATTGGAAAGGTTGCGTTTCACGCTTAATGTTGTTGTATCAATTTAAATATTTTTGTTTAGTATTGTCAAGTTTTTACTGTGTTTCCGCAACTACCCCTAGGCATTTTTAAGTCCTGGATTTCCTCACGATGTTCTTCAGTAAAATGGATAAATAAAGCACATCATTTTTTCTTAAAGAAAAACGTAGGTATATATTATGCTCTCTTAATTAAAGGATGTCTAAAAATAAATAATAACTTTTTTTTTTAATCTGCCGATTTTTCTTGTGTAACTGTAAATACTAATAAGATTTTGCTATTGAAAACTATTCGTCTCATTAACAACAGACATATAATAGGTGTCCGAATTTGTACTCAACAAATAGCTTAAACTTTTACGCCTTCTTTGGTAAAACTGTGTACTCAAAATACGACCTTATGTCCCTTGTGCTCAGGATTCATTATACCACCACCCAGTCCACAAGATTTCGTTCATCGCTCAAGACATGACTGACTCGAGGGCTTTCGGCTACATATTTGGCTCGCCGGACACGGGCCATCGCTTCTTTGGCATCAAGACTGATAAGGCAGCTAGTCAAGTAAGTTATCCGAAGAAAACCACTGATAGTACAGAGGTGATATTTGCAGTGTGTTCTTTATATGATGTAGGTATCCGATAAGAAAGGATTTATGCGGGTGAAACCGCGGGACACTGCTAGTTTTTGTTAGTTTTACGAGTAACTCCCTGAATTATTTCCAAAGCCCGTGGATCTTTCGGTATAAATGTACCCCATGGTTAATCCGCACTTCTCTAGTTATCCACCGAGTTTCATCACAGTTGGTTAATGAGCATCAAACAGTCAATTTCGGATAATAATGCAGTTATGAAACTTCACTAAAATGTTGTACATGTACCAGGGTAATATGATAGTGTAGCCTTCAAACCACAAATCGATTCAACTGGTTACCATGGTCTGAAACAACTAGAGCGCACTTACTTAGTGTTATATGAAAATAGGTTCCAGATATCCTCCTAAAATTATAAAAGGTGTAAGTTTTGAGTGTGTTTGTTGGTCTTTCACAAAAAACAAATTCATCATATCCATGTAGTATGGGAAGTTACAAACCGAGTTAAACTGCAAAGTGCACCGGTAGATGTCATTACGAGGCCTTACTCGCAAGAACACACGAGGAGGTGCTTTCTTAATTTCGACCGGGGGGGCTACCCGTGGCGAAGCGGTCAATCGCGTTGGTTCGGAACCAATAGTCGCGGGTTCGAATCCCGCCGGGTACTAAAGTTTTTGAAAGAATTATTTAAAAAAAACCGTATTTCCTAAGTGAGGATTAACACTAAGAAATAATGTTTAAAAAAAACATAAGTAAAAACCTGTTTTGCAAACATTGCGAAAACAGACTAAAACTCAAATAAAAAATGTTTTTATTATGTAGGTAGTTATAGCAATGAGGGACCTATTCCAAGTGGTGTTCGAGCTAAAGAAGAAGGAGGTGGAAATGGCGAAGCAACAGCTGGAAGGGAAGACGGTCACCAGCAGCTTGTCCAGGCATGTCGCCACTACCGCTGCTGAAATTAAGATTAAGGTGAGGAATTATATACGTATTATATAGATTTTTAACATGGTGGCCTATTGCGTGCACACGTGCCGGTTCGTTAGGAGACCAAGATTATTTGTAACATAATCAAAACGTCGAAGTAAGAAAATGTAGCCGGGTGTTCGCCGAGTTAGGTCGCCCGCTCGCCACAAAGGCGATCAATCGTCAATCTTCTTTCCGAGTAGTGGTGTGGCTCACCTAGTGTTAGAATTTTCAGGTCGCCCTAAAGCCTCTAACTTGACCTAACAACTGCCATCAGAGATAACAACCGGGACCAACTGATACGTTAAGCTAAAAATACATTGAAATGCCTAGAATGCATTGCCCTGGCTTAGGCTGTTATAATTCTGTACTAATTAAATATGATACTGTTTTATTTGCCTGGGTTTTTCTAGTATACCTTTCTACTTATTTACAAATGTAATGTAAATAAGAATTTTATCCATTGTGTGGCCTTAGAAACTATCTCAACAGAATCATTTGTACCTAAAATAACCAATTGATAAGATAATGTCACATAACTTACAGAGCAGATTGGTTTCTGAATCAAATTATAAGATAAAATGTTTTTATATTACGTATATTACTTACATTATAAATTAAAACAAAAACTGTTATTTCTATGTGTGTTCCATTTTATTGTGGAGGTCGCCGTGACCCGCACTAAGCGAATCCAGTTGATTCGCTTCAGACTGTATGAGACAGACTATGGCGAATACAAAACTTTCAAATCGCGAGTGAATACGATGAAGCACGCTGACTTTCTAGGTCATCTGCATCTACACCTACACTTATCAGGTGTAAGTGCTCAAATGTTTGCCTATACAAAATAAAAAAAAAATAGGAAATCACAAATCGAGTTGAACTGTTAAGTTTACTTGGTAAATGTCGCTAAGATGCCTTACTCGCAAAAACATGAGAAAATGCTTTCTTAATTTCGACTTACGTAATCGTGCCTTATCTGTTAGTCAACGTTTACTGGTATGAGTAAGGGGGTAAATGATTTTAAATTCTAATTAACACATAACCGTTCTATGCGTTGCGCTGGCGGGTAAAAACATTATCGAAATCCATTGTATGTCCAGGAGTAGAAACAGTCAGACGGAAACAGCTACTTTGCTCTTTGATATTTAGAAACAATATAAAGAAAATATGTTTATTAGGACAAGCACACAACAAAATATAACGATACAGAAACAATAATGAAAAGAATAATTTCACAATAGATTAACAAACCAGGAAGCCGTGTGCGAACCCTAAATGGTCCGGCCTCAGCCAAAAGCTGAGATTTAGATATATTAATAAGGAATGTTAAAGACATCAAATAATGTAGCTGTTTTTTTTACAACAGTATAATATTATATTTGTTCTAGTTACCTACTCATGCGATAATTGGCCGTGAATGGTTTTGCATTCAAATATTATGTAGGTACGATTGTTACGAGGCCTCATTCATTTTGATACAACTTTTTGATCATTTAAAAAAAAAAAAATATGTTTTTATTACAGCAAACAAACTACATACTAACAAATTAACAATATTAGTTTAAATTATATTAGTTAACAAATAAGTTAGAAATTGGTTTCTATTTAAAATTAACCTCGTCGGTGAACTATAATATAAATAAATAAATTTTTCAGTGTTATCTGCATAAGTAAATAATAAATAATGGTTATTATTAGTTATGGAAAGATGTAAAGTTTGTTGATTAAATAATAAATAATGGTTATTATTAGTTATGGAAAGATGTAAAGTTTGTTGATTATTTGTGTCTGGTCTGGGTGTCCCTCTATGTATAATATGTATGTATTTACAAAAGAAAAATAAATATAAGTATTATATCCGTTGTCTAGTCACCGCAACACAAGCTTAGTCGCTTACCACGGGGCTAGATGGCGCTGGGTGTCGTCACAGAATTTATTTATTTTATTTATTTAATAAGATAATTGCCAATAAAAACTTAGTATATACTTACTAAAAACTAGATAGACATTTCCAGATATATTATAGTCACTGTTGCTAAAATAACAGCGTCAAACACCACAGCCCTCTACATTTTTATATATAGGTATGCTAACAAAATATCACTAAAACAGTAACTCTTTCACGCTTTTGGTTCAGTTAGTAGTTAAATCCTAGGAAAGTAAGAAAAGATAACACTTTATTGTACCTACCTAAAATAAATTACAGCAAAATAATAAACAATTACAAATTCATCATCATCATCATTTCAGCTGTAAGAAGTCCACTACTGGACATAAGCCTCCCTCATAGATCTCCAGATGCTTCGGTCATAAGCGGCCTGCATCCACCGTGAACCCGCGGCCTAGAGTTGCTCAAAGAGCTATGGAGAGAGCTATCCTCGGGGTTTCTCTACTGGATCGAATCAGAAATGAGGAGATACGTAGAAGAACGAGGGTCACCGACATAGCCAAACGGATTAGCTCTTTGAAGTGGCAGTGGGCAGGACATATAGCACGGAGAGCAGATGGTCTTTGGGCCCGAAAAGTTCTCGAATGGAGACCGCTGATCGGAAAGCGCAGCGTTGGACGTCCACCAACGAGATGGACGGACGACTTGGTTAATTACAAATTAAATATGTGTAAATACATAGAAAAAGATATAGGTACTTAAACTGGCACAACGGGTGGCCTTATTGCTAAAAGCGATCTCCTCCAGGCAACCTTAGGCTGGATAAGAATTGATCGAGGCGATGGATAATTGTAAAGGTGAAAAAATCTCTCAACTCACAACAATTATGAAACAATGAGTTGTTTTGAAATTGTTAAAATATCTAAACCTGTTGGAAGATGATCCCGAGCCATTACTTGTTCTCGAGCCATTTGTTCGATACGTTTGTTTACACTTTCCGACCTAAAAAAAATTGGTGGTTTAAAAATTACCGTTAGTACCCAATATGCATCTGTTATCGTCTGGCCGAAATGCGAAAATAAGGAAAAAGCGTTACAGTGTATGTTAATAATATGAGTACATTTGTAGAGTATTAGTAGTGCAGGACGATAAGTTTGAATGTAGATTTAGAAGGATCAAGGGCATCTCATTTTTCTGTATACACTCGTGTTATATTTATTACATTTCGCTCTTCCTTAAAGGTAGAAACATACTTAGCCCACACGCTCTACACGCACCATCACTCGCCGATCTGGTTCTTAACGTTTGGCGTAACGCGCGTGAAGACGTTGCGCGTGATAGTATGTTTCTAACTCAAAGGATTTAATGTAAACATTATTTCTTAGTGTTAATCCACACTTAGGAATTCTGCTTTTTGAAAAAATGCTTTCAAAAACTTTAGTACCCGGCGGGATTCGAACCCGCGACTTTTGAAAGCATTTTTTCAAAAAGCAGTCAAAGGATTTCATACAAATTCACGAGTCCAGATATTGTCACGCGTTGCGTGTGTGGGCTTAGTATGTCCCTTCTACCTTTACTATTGCCCCTAGATGTGTGTCTGACCACGTTCCCGTTCACTCCGCAGAGTATAGTGAGCACATCGGACACCCCGCCGTCCGCGCCGAAGCCGGCGGCCGGCGGGGCGGAGGGCGGCGTGGCCGAGCTGGTGGACCTGGAGCAGGAGCTGAGCTCGCTGCGGCGCGGCCTCACGCAGGTCGAGGGGCTCACGCCCAACACGGACCCCTTCGGAGACTCCTTCATTGTGCCTGCTAACACGCAACTTGTTAATGTGAGTGTTAATCCTGATTATAGACATTCTCAGTCGATTTTTTAAAATAAGAACTGGTATATTAAAGTAGTTTATTTCACAAAAACATATTTCAACACTAGCCACGTCCGCGTGGATGTGCAGGCGCAGG
>OY292395.1:17023122-17059903 GCA_958496205.1 Idaea biselata
AAAACAAGTCGCATTTAGGGCATGCAATATCGGAAGGTTTTCAATCCCGGGGCGATATCGATATTAAGAGCTAAATCCCGGGATCCCGGGATTGATACTGGGATTTTAGATATCGTTAAAAAGGCGAATTTATTACAATAAAAATGTGTTAAATATAACATATTTAATATATTTAAGACTCCAGTGGTTTCATTACGTAAATAAGTTACCCCGAGGGCCGTCCACCCCATCATTTTGGAAATATAGCGGACAAATAGCCTAAACCCGAAAGTGTCTAAACTTTCGCGCCTAATTCTAGGCGCACCACTAAAATGATGTTAGCAGAAAAATTTTGCATGTGAGTAGGGCTTGCATTATTCGTTAACTTTTGGCTATCCGGATAATCCGTATATTAAAATTTCATTATCCGGATATCCGGATAATTCGGATAATTCGGATAATTTTTGAAATTTAATAAAATTAAGAAAAACCTTACTACAAAGTTTTAATTAATAAAAACTAAGGCTTTTAATAGATATATACGCATATTATTATTTATTTTCTTACCTTGACGTTTCAACGACGCGACCCTCGCGACCAAGACCATTGTAACATGGTTGAACCGTCGAGGTAAGAAAATAAATAATAATACGCGATTAAGACTCGAGAAAATGTAACTATGTTAACTAATCGTGTGAATTTACAAAGTTTAAATACGCATATATCGATAGTTGAGAGATCTCGGTCGGCAATTTTGATTTTTATTTCGTATTAAGCTGTTGAAGCATTTGCTGAAACTCTCGAAAAATAAGTGTTTTCCTCTGCGGTAGCCGCTGTATCGAAGCTGCTGAAGCTTCTCTCGAGAACTCAGTATGATTCTTGTAGGCACCCTCAATTTTACATAAGTCTTAATGTTCGAGCGAAATAAAAGGTTTGTGTAGAAACTTGTTGCCGTTTATTCTGACTCAATTTGTGTACAATGATGATAAAATTATAACTTCTTCTGCCGAGCGTTTTGTTCGCCGGCTGGCCACCATCGAATCCAATGAAAAAAGGTGTTCTGTCAAAGCTTGCCGTGACGTTGTCTGCGCTCGCGCTTGCTTCACGCCGCTTGGTGGCGCCGCCTGGTGCGGAGACGTGGAATAATAATGTTGCCAGTTTATTGGCGTGAACATGCTGCCCCTCTTGGAACGGGTGGTTCCAATATTGGAAGAGGACAGAGTCTGTTGAAGGCTCTTCTCATAGTTCCTGAAGACGTGAGGACATCTGCGACTCGGCTGACTCCATCTCCGCCTTTGTAGACAGTGGTGACTCGACCCAATAGCCATCGATTGGGAGGAATGCGGTCGTCCTTGATTAGCACCATGTCTCCTGGAGCAGGTTGACTTGTGGTCTGCTTCCATTTGTATCGAATTTGAAGTTCCGATATGTATTCTCTATAGTAGCGGTTCCAGAAGTGTGTCTTCAACGCTTGGGTTCTCTGGTATCGCGTCAGAGTTGCAATAGGAGCGTGGTCAAGGTCTGCCTTGGTAGCAGGCAGCATTGATATTGTGCGTCCAATAAGAAAATGCGCAGGTGTAAGTGGAATTAGATCTGAAGGATCATTTGATAAAGGTGTAAGAGGCCGTGAATTTAATATGCCTTCTATTTCTATTAATACGGAATTCATCTCTTCGTAAGTGAGATGTGCAAGATTTAATACCTTGTTTAATATACGTTTAACTGACCCAATGGCTCGCTCAGCGATACCATTAAAATGGGGACTATAAGCAGGACAAAACTTGAAGTCCATACCCTTTTCTGCTGAATATGAAATGATTGCATCGCTATTATGTTTTAAGAAGTTTGCAAGCTCATTGCAAGCCCCTCGAAAGTTAGTGCCATTATCTGACCAAATGGCGGATGGCCTACCTCTGCGAGCTATGAACCTATTTAAGGCTGATAGAAAGCCTTGTGAAGTTAGATCGGTAACGAGCTCAATGTGCATGGCATGAACAGCCAGGCATACGAATACGCATATGTATGACTTCTTGAGTCTTGAACCTCTACCCTTTCTGTCGACTATCACAATTGGACCTGCGTAGTCTACCGCTGTATTTGAGAATGAGAAATCAGCATGTACCCTTTGAGTGGGTAGATTACCCATTATGGGTTTATATGTAACTCCCGAAAATCTGCAACATTTGTAACAATTTTTAGTTATTTTCCTAACTAAATTGCGACCGTTCACTATCCAATACTTATGACGAAGTATTGCTAACAATAGTTGCGCTCCTGCATGAAGTAAAATTCTGTGATAATGTTCCACCAATAATGTAGTAATAATGTGTGTAGCATGTAGTAGTATGGGATGTTTTGTGTTATAATCGTAATTGGAGTTTGATAACCTGCCTCCTACTCTGATGACTCTATCTTGAATGAAGGGGTTCAAACTTAAATATTTGTCTTTTGAAGACAGTAAATTATTATTGTTTAACTGTGAATATTGTTTACAAAACATCTCTTTTTTGAACAATTATACAAAGATTATGTGTGGCTGAGTTAAGCTCTAAGATTGTTAAAGGACCTATAAGTTTAGAGTTAGAATTTTTGCAATTATGAATAAAGCGCTTTATTAGAGCTGTAATACGTTGAAGCTTACCAAATGACGAGTATCTACTTGTAAAATTATTTTCTTGTGGTTCTACAGTTGAGACATGACATTGCAATTTTATTTCAGGTAATTCTATTGTATTAAAGTATTGTGGTTGTTTTGGCATATCTAAATCAACATTTTGTAAGAAATGTGGACCTGCCCACCACAAATTAGAGTTCTTAAGCTGACTGGCATTGAGACCTCGTGATCCTATATCAGCGGGGTTAAGCCCTGATGGAACATAATTCCATGACGAAATTTTTGAATTGTTTGATATTTCATTTATTCTATTACAAACGAATTGCTTGAGTTTTTCCTTTTTACAAGTTTTTAACCAACATAAAACTATAGTTGAATCACACCAAAAATACTCAGTATTAATATTTAAACGTAGCGCCTTTTTAACTTTGTTAGCTAAGCGTGTAGCTAGAAGAGCTCCACATAACTCTAACCTGGGCATTGTTAATTTTTGTCTGAGTGGAGCTAATTTGCTCTTTGCAGTAAGTAAATGTACTTCTACTTTACCATTGTCTGAAATTGTGCGAATATAACAGCATGCGGAATAACTTAGAATTGACGCATCTGAAAAGGTGTGAATTTCTACTGAAACATAGTGATTAGTTAAAACTCTACGTGGTATCTCTATGTTCTTTAACTCAGTTAGGGTTTCTATAAAATTGTCCCACTGAGCTCTGATGTCTCCGGGTAATTCAACATCCCATGAGAAGTTAAGTGCCCATAACTTTTGTAATATGAGTTTTGCTTGAAGCATGATAGGATTTATTAAACCCAAGGGATCAAATACTTGAGCAATTGTGGAAAGAATTATGCGTTTGTTAAGATGTGAATCGTTTAAAGTAATGTTAAAAGATGAAAATAATAGTGTGTCCCTTTTGCATGCCCACTGTAGACCTAATGTTTTTGTATGTTCATGTTTGCTTAAGTTAACTAGATTGTCTGCATTATCTTCGCCTACTATTTGTTTTAAAATATTAGAATTGTTTGAATGCCATTTTCTTAGTTCAAACTGGCCCTTTTTCAACTCAGACATGACTCCTTTACATATTTGTATTAAAGTACCAGTGATATCGATGTATCTGTCGCGGTTCTGCAAGAACACATCTAGCAAGGATGTTCAAGATTATATCAAGACCAACAACAAGCTTGCTCCGGTCTCGGGTGTTTTTGAGCTAGAAGAACTGGAATCGCAAAGGAAAACCAACTTTAAATCCTTCGTGCTCCGGTTCCCAGCGTCGGTGAAAGATGTTTTGTTTTCTGCCGACTTCTGGCCGGCTGGCATTGTGTACCGCCGCTTTAGGGAAGCGCGTCCGATTTTAGAAAACCCTAAACTCTAATTTTAGTTTATATTATCTGTATGTATGTTAGTCTATAAGGTATATATTTATATGAATAATTATTAAATGTCATCTTCATTTTTATATTGGTATCTCGGTTACTGCGATACAAGCTGTGCTTAGTGTGGAACTGATTTATAATGTAATTTGGGAAATGTTTAATAAGTTTCATAATAATAAATAAATATTGTATTGTATTGTATTGTAAAGTAGAGTCATTGTCATGACCTGACACATAGTCGTCAGCGTAGAAATCTGAAAGTATGGCTGTACTAACTTGTTTGTCTGTACAGTCTTTGCCTAACTGAACAAGGCATCTGAATGCTAAATAGGGAGCCGATGCTGTCCCATATGAAACTGTATTTAAGAAATATTGTTTTATTTTTTGATTAGTATCTGAACGCCAAAAAATCTGTTGTAGATGACGCTGTTGTTCATTGACAACAATCTGCCTATACATAGCCTTTATGTCAGCTGTCACTACGAATTTATGTTGACGAAAACGAATTAAAATAGTAACTAAATCGTCCTGAATAGTTGGACCGACATGTTGTATTTCGTTGAAGGATTTGCCGGTGCCTGGTGTGACAGCGCTGGCATCAAATACCGTTCTCAGCTTTGTAGTTAGTCGGTCTTCGCGTAAAATTCCATGATGTGGAATTAAGTATGAAAATGGAGTGTTACCAGGGTCGATATTTTCCGACATGTGACCTTGTGCTATGTAATCTTGCATAAACTCAACATAACTATCCTTAAATTGAGTATTGCGTTTAAATTTACGCTCTAATGCTTGAAATCTGGCAAGAGCTAGCTGCCTAGTTTCACCTAATGCTAAGGGTGAGTCCCTCAATGGAATGGTAACTACAAACCTACCGTCTGCTTGACGAGTAGTAGTTTCCTTAAAAATTGTTTCACACTCGTTGAAGTCATTGTCTTCCGTATTTGACGTGTGTTGCATATTATGTTTCGTATCGTGTATGTTGCAAGCTTCATACTCGTTGCAATTGTAATGTGTGAAATTCGCATTGTGTACTTGACATGTGTCTGGAGTGCATATGTCAGGTTTGTGATTGTGTTGCGTGTCCTGCGTGTGACACGTCTTGGAAAGATGTTGCGTGTCATGCGTGTGACACGTCTTGGAAAGGTGTTGCGTGTCATGCGTGTGACACGTCTTTGAAAGGTGCTGCGTGTCATGCGTGTGACACGTCTTTGAAAGGTGCTGCGTGTCATGCGTGTGACACGTCTTGGAAAGGTGTTGCGTGTCATGCGTGTGACACGTCTTGGAAAGGTGTGATGTATTGTACGTTGGGTTTGCACAGTATGCCATTAAGTGGTGTGATTTGTGATCACGGTGTTTAGCATATGCAGTGCCTGAGACTATGTAGCCTAGTTTCGTTTCAACTAGAATAGGCTTGTTGCGACCTAGCGAAATGCGTTCGTTCAATAGAACATGCCAAAACACATCCGCCCCAGCATCTGCACTTCGGCCGGGGTGTCGAATTCCGGATCCGCGAGGTGGATACATGTAGGAATAAGAAATCGATTAACTTTAACCTTGTTTGAAGGTATGAGTTGAGTAATTTGTGGTACTACAAAGCAATTTATGTCAGCTTTGAAACCACTGTTTGAAAGTGATGATATTAAGACATCACATCTCTGAGTAATATTTGAAACTTGATTATTTATTCCTTGCACAGATATTAAAGTTGACTCTGAGGGAATGTTTAAGATTTTTTGTAATTTTTCAGTAATAAAGCTTGAAGTGCTCCCATTGTCTAGTAATGCACGAGCTTTGTGTAAGTGACCATTGTGGTCTGTAATGTGTATGATAGCGGTGGATAGTAAAACCTGACTAATGTGTGTATGTGTAGTTGATAAAGTGATTGGTGATTCGATGTGGCCTTGTACAGGTAATACTACACACTCGCTTTGTTGTGATGATGATGAAGATGAAGTACTTGACTTGTTGTTTATGTGTAATAATGTGTTGTGTCTCTGAGAACATAGCTTACATGTCCCAAATCTGCATGTTGTTTCATTGTGCCCTGCTCGCAGACAATTTATGCATAATTTAAGTTGTTTGACCCTTTCAATGCGTTGTTCGATAGACAAAATTTTAAATTTTGTGCATTGGAAGATAGTATGTGGAGACTTGCATACCGGACACAATGGTTTGTATGAAGTGTGATTAGGACTTTCATTAGTAATAAATGTTTTTGGTTTAAGAGTATGTGTTATGTTGTCGCTGTGTCTACGGACTGACCCTCTTTGCCTTTCAATTGTTTCTAATAAGTTACACCTATCCTTAAGGTATGAATTAAAATCATTCAGAGTAGGAATGCCCTTTAATAAGTTTCTATGATGTTCCCAGTCACGGGCTGTTATAGGATCTAACTTCCCACTAGCTAAGTGAATGACCAGGAGGTCCCAGTGCTCAGTAGGGATACCTAATGTTTTAAGTGACCTTAGGTTTTTATTTATAACATCTTTAAGAGCGTGTAATGCTACTGAGGATTCTCTTTGAATGTGTTCTATATTAAACAAAGCCTGAACGTGTTCACTCACCAACATTCTGTCATTGTTGTAACGATCACACAAAAGATCCCATGCTACTTTGTAATTTTCAGCAGATAACCCAATTGAATATATTACTTCCCTTGCATTACCCTTAACGCTAGCCTTTAAGTAGTGAAACTTCTCTATATTTGAAATGCCTTTGTTATTGTGAATGAGAGACATGAATGTTTCACGATATTCAAGCCAACTGTGATAGTCTCCAGAGAACGTAGGTAAGCCTATCATAGGTAATTTAACTCTCCCACCTGTTCGCACCATGTCACCCGAACCTGACACCGAAGCGTAGTCCAGCTCCGCAGAAGCAGACCTCTCCGCCGCTGAAGCTCTGCTGAGTAGCTCCTCTGCAGCAGCAACAGCACTGAAGAACGAACTTTCGAAAGATTTGCGTTCAAGCTCCTCGTCACCTGAAATTTCAGTTAAGTTTTCTGTATCTTTTGATGTAGGTTGAGTGAGGTTTTCTATTTCAATTTGATTTACATCAAACTGGTCATAAAGCTGCTGTATTTTGCTTAGGCGAGCAGTCAGTTCGTGCGTTTGCATTGAATTTAATTTATTGCATGGTAAAAGAGGCTCCAAATAAGTTTTGAAAATTGTAAGCTTGGCTTTGTGGGATGCTCTTGTCTTTTTAAGGGATTTTAGCGTTTCCATGATGTGATACTGTTGTTATTAGATGAATAATAATGCACTGTGAAGGTTAAATTAGCAAAGAAACACCAAACACAACAGAAAGGGATGGAATCTTCAAGTTGCTCCGCTGTATAGTGAAGAAAAAACACTTTAATTTATAAATTAGGGAAAAATATCAAAAGTAAGCAAACCAATGAAACGATACTTAAATTTTAAATGTGCTCTTGGATGATCTTGGGGTCTTAGGAATGTGCCATGCGCTGCCGCGTGGCAGTAGGTTATGCGAAATTTGCAAACACTGAAAAATAAAGCGATCTTAGTAAAGATTGTTTGAAAAGTAGCCGTGCTACGTGCAAATTAGGCGAACTTGTGACGTTTTCACTGTAATCCTGTGCATAACTTATTGGAACAACTCACAACAACATGCCGTCAACCATCATGACTTGCAAAATTTTCCTTTTTTCCTTCGATACTCCGCTGTTAATCCGGCTCGAATCTTGTTCGAGCGAAATAAAAGGTTTGTGTAGAAACTTGTTGCCGTTTATTCTGACTCAATTTGTGTACAATGATGATAAAATTATAACTTCTTCTGCCGAGCGTTTTGTTCGCCGGCTGGCCACCATCGAATCCAATGAAAAAAGGTGTTCTGTCAAAGCTTGCCGTGACGTTGTCTGCGCTCGCGCTTGCTTCACGCCGCTTGGTGGCGCCGCCTGGTGCGGAGACGTGGAATAATAATGTTGCCAGTTTATTGGCGTGAACACTTAAAAATACTATTGTTATTCTTTAAGAATATCTGAAGTGCAGCAATTTTTGCAGGATTGATTGAATATGAGCATATTATTATGCTCCTGCTTAGGATCGCCAAAAGGAAGTCGATACAATGATCCTTATATAATGTGTGTTATAGCTTTTTGGGTGAGAAAATTAATCATGCTAACTAAAGAATCTTGGAGCACAAGCAATAGTAGAAAAAAGTAATTCGAAACTTCTAAATCTGTGAGACCATTGGTGACAATTTACACTATTCATTAATTTATATTCACGTTGACCTATTCTTGAGATCTATTTTTTACTAGCCAGCCAGCAACTAGGTTGTAAGAAATTCTGTATCTATTTGACAAATGTTTTGGGTACTTCTATCCGTTCAACCGTTTTTAGTCGGAAAGTCAATAAGATGTTGTCTTTGTACCACTAAGAACATTGCTATTTTTCAACTGGGTTCTTAATCCAGGACTCTTAGATGAATTTTGGCTTTTCCGGTCAGGTATTATAACGTAAAAATTACGAGAAAGCGTTTGATCGCGTCAAACATGATATCCTGTTGCAGCGCTTGATCTACGTTGGTTTGGATGGCAAAGACAGACTAAGATTCATTAAGACCTTGTATTGGAACCAAAAGGCTGCGGTCCGAGTCAAGGACTCATAAACAGAACTATTGAAAATACGGCGTGGAGTCAGACAGGGCTGCATCTTATCTCCCCTGTTGTTCAATTTGTACTCGGAGGCGATAATATCGAAAGCGCTAGAAGAATATGAGATCGATGTTAAATTAAACAGAAAAATCGTGAACAATTTAAGATATGTCGATGACACTGCACTTGTAGCCTCATCAGAGCTGGGCCTGCAGATATTATTAGACAGAGTTAATGAGTACAGGTTGAAAGCAGGGTTGAGTATGAACGTGTCTAAGACTAAATTTCTGGTAGTATCAAGGAACTACTTCAATCCCAGAATCACTGTCGCAGGTTCAGATATAGTGCGGGTTCCAATGGTAAAATTAGAGGTATTTATACTTTTGCATGGGTTAATAAAAAATGGGATAGCGAACAAGAAATTCGTACTCGGATTGGAATTGCCCAAGCCACCCAGTCAGTTATGCAGTCGCCAACTATCCATAAAGCTCAGAGTTAGAATACGCCAGTGACTAGGCGCGAAAGTGCTGACGCACGTGGCGTCCCAGATAAGGGCTCTACCCCTCGACCACGGCACCAACGTCAAACCGTCCGGCCTCTTTCCATCTAAACGGCTAAGACCCGGTGGCTTAAGCACACACGGGACATTAGCCGATACAAGAGCCCTCCGGATTAGGTCGTTAAGTGCGTGGTGGCGAGGAAACCTCCCCGAACACCGGCGACAACTTAAGGCATGATGGCCATTGGCATCCACCATTGAACCGCAGGTGCACACGTGAGGTTCACACACGCCGCAGCCCAAGTGAAGAGCGACAGCCACCCGCACCGAGTCGCCGTCAAGGAGGGTGCCCAAATGCGGGGACGGCAACGCCTGCAACCAAGCCGAATCCACACCCGAAGCGTTCTCCAAAGGAAAATCACCCAACCGCTTGACCCCTACTTCATCCCACAAACGTTGAACACTAGGCACTCCTGGGGTCTCGGCATTGGGATTAATGCCGACCAGGCAGTCAAAGCCTCCGACGCAAAAGGGATTGACACCCGATCACCATTGGGAGATAAAATGCAAGTGACCAGGTGAGAAACCCCATGCGCGGAAGCCAAGAAAGCCGGCAAGCCCACATCTTCCAGCCGCCGCACACCCAGGCCTCCATGCCGAATGGGTAAAGACGCTTGGATCCATTGACCCTCGTCCAACTCTACGTTGAGAATTGACTCCAGGGACGCCCTCAAAACCGCGTCAAAATCCGATACCTCAGCAGGAGACAACCATGTGGGACACGTTCTCAAAAGATACATGACCTTGGGAACAGCAAAACAGAGTCGCAACAAAACCAAAGCCACGTGAGCAGATAACCCAACCAGACGCTCCCGTGCGCCGATAAGGAGGTTCTTACGCTGCACAATGGCATCGGGCACTGCGGCAGGAAAGATGGCGATCCCAATAATGAAAAAGAATCTACATCGAGCTCCCTGAGCCCAGGAAGGATCCCAGCAAAAAGGGGACGGATACTAATGAATTGCAATGATTGTCAACTTTGGATAATTCTTGTATTGTCTGTGCCAGCGAGCGAAGCGTCTCTGCTTCAAGTCTGGCAATATTTGTTTTCTGTTACAGTTGGTTAATTTGTTACTTCTCCTCTACAGGAAGTATTTTTTAATCGACATTGATGAAACTTGATATACAGATTCTATGAGCCTTTACATTTTTTTTGTGGCGGGGGATTTTAAATTGGTCGAGTATTTCTCCCACAAAGGGGGCTTCTTGATATCTCCCCTCCATGAGATCCGTTTTCAAAGATTCTTTTTATTTATAAGGTATTTTATTTATACCTACCTTCAAATTAGTCCCAGAAAAATATGATGAAGATCTAATTAGGATCTTCGGAATGATGAACAGGATAGCTCATCCAAATACAATAGATTGCTCACTTATTAACTTCTAACTCTACTAGAGTCTAGAATAAACCCTTTATCCACAATAACAACATGGTACTACATAGAAGTCGCTCCTGGTACTACTTTTTCATCACAAACTCTTCATATTTTCATCTTCTATCACTTGTTTTTTAAGGTGTCTATGTAAAACCTATGTAGGTACTCCTAATAAAGTGCTCGCGAGGTCTACTGTGCGCAGAACTACCAGTTTGTATATGTTTGTACGTGCAAAGTAATTATCTGAAAAATCCGAATTATCCGGATAAAAAAGTCAACTAAATCCGGATATTAATTTCGACGGATATCCGGATAATATGGATATCCGTTATCCGGATTGCAAGCCCTACATGTGAGCTTGTATAAAAAATACTTGTTTTAAAAATTGTTATGAATCACGTTACTTTCATTGTTTTAAACTTTTTACCAATTCCCTACGCTTCTAAATCTTTACAGACCTCTTCCTCAGGGGTAGACTAATTTGGGTTTAATTTTAATTGTTCTATTCAATCATTCCATGAGGAAAAATATAGCTAAAAACCTAAATTTATACCCAAATAGTAAATTGGTCAAATCTCGATATCAGATCACTCAATCCCGGGATTATAATATCGAACTTTTGCGTCCGAGATCCCGGGATTACGATATCCCGGGATCCCGGGATTCATGCCCTAGTCGCATTCCCTTCAAAGAAGCGGCTTCCATAATAACTAAACCAATTTCTCTGTAACAAACGAACATCCCATAAAAAAACAACCTCCAAAAACGCGATCTCGTAATCTCGACAAACTAACCAAAAAACTCACCGAATCATGAAAATGTAATGTTGAGCAGACGCCACAGACATTACAGCCACGATTTAATACGTAAAATCCCCTGAATCCTCATCATTTCAGACGATTCCAGCGGATCACAAAAACAATTTTCTGGTCTCCACAGAGCCATTTTCTAAATGTCCCACAGACAAACTTATTCGAAATGTCAAAATGTTCTCTTTTTTTTTAATTCGCGTCTTCACCTTCGGCACTCCAATGTTGCCAACTGAATGAATGAAAAAAAAGAAAGAAAAGCGCGGGAACCAAATTCGAATTTGTATAAAATGGTTTGCATCGCCATAACATGTAAGGGAATGAAAAATTACATTACACTTATCACCGTCATCATATGACAGAACGTCCACTGCAGAACATAGGCCTTCGCCCATGGATGCCAAGAGTGAGAGTGATCGCATGCATTCTGCACCCAGCGACTCCCCGCGACTTTCTAAGACTTATATATTACCTACTTTCAGAAGACGGTCCATATCCTTTTGACCTCTCTACAAAACGTTACCACTGGGCAAAATTCCACACTTAAGCGGTGGCCCATTTAAGTACTGACCGCGCAAGGCGCTGAATCAGTTTGTCCCGGTTGTTATATCAGCCGCTAGGCGAAGTTAGAGGCCTTAGGGCGACCTGAAAACTCTAACACTAGGTGAGCTACATCAGTACACGACACGAAGAAGACAACACCCACCGGAACACATAAGGATAGCCTTATTTTATGCCGGGGTTACACGACATTGATCAGAATACATTATGCCGTTACGGACGTGGTTCCGGCTACATATTGGCATTGCTTCGAAGACAGGGGCCTGATTATGTAACTATGTTGCTTACAAATCTCATTGGAAACAATTAAAATTGTTAATTAAACGTCATTTTCCACGTCATTCTGTCGCTAACAAATTGCAATTAAAACTAGCGACTGGAACTATCAAACTGTTTATCCGTGCACGCAAAAATCAACAATTTCAATAGTTTCAATGGAAATTTGTTAGCGACAAAGTTACGTAATCAAGGGCCAGACGGACGATTCTCGCGCGCGTGATATTAAATGTCTTTAAGAGATAGGTCGAAAAAGCATTGCCAGAAAAATCTGTTTGCGATGGACGTCAACCATGTTTTTTCAACATATCTCTAATAGACATTTAACCTCACGCGGGCGACAATCGCCCATCTGGCCCTTGATTACGTAACTGTGTTGCCAACAAATTGCCTCGATTGAAATATTTGAAATAGAACTGCGAGAGAGGGCAGATGCGTGTCCTGCCTCTCTCCCACATGGTAAGGCCCCGACAGAGAGTTACCTGACACTACAAACACCCGCAGTACAAACGTCGTCGTCGTCCCGCGACGTGTCGCCGTGGGAGGAGGAGCCGGCGCCGCCGCCCGTCGCCCGCCTGCCGAGACATACGCACCAGCACAGGGACAGGGAATCCAGGTATGAAAGCCTTGATAGAAATATTTTAAAGAAACAATACTTCTGCAACAACACAACGCACGATAGACGCAGGGCTGGATTCGACCCCGCATCTTACTCAAACCGGGAGCACGACTTGAACCAATTAGTCGACCGGCGTCGGTGACTCATACGCTGTATTTTCGCAAGTATTGCTTCATCTATTACAACTTAGGCATTGATGACGATTGAGTAAGAGGGAGACCCCTTAGATTACCTAGATGGTGGGTGTTCTAACGACACCGTTCGAATTTTGATCCATCTTTTTAGGGTTCCGTATCCTAAGGGTAAAAACGGGACCCTATTACTGAGACTTAGCTGTATGTATGTCTGTTACCAGGTTGTATCTCATGAACCGTAATAGCTAGACGGTTGATATTTTCACTGATGATGTATTTCCGTTGCCGCGAAAACAACAAATACTAAAAACAAAATAAAACAAATATTTAAGAGGGGCTCCCATACAACAAACGTGATTGAGGTACATGAAAACGCAACGATACCGCGATGTATTTTGACCACTAGCGCCTTCTAGTGAGACTGGAGAAAGACTGGCGCCAATGGATGAACAAATTGTAACGTTCGGGTTGCGTTCACTAATTGGTTGGTCCAGTGTTCATTTTAGGGTTCCGTACCCAATTGTGATAGTGATTCGGAACCCTTTGTGCACGAGTCTCGCACTTGGTCGGGTTTTTTAAGGGGCGTGAGTAATTTCCCGAACAGTTAAACGAGACTCCAAAACCAGAAACAAACAGAGCGGTGTTAGTCTAGTGGAAGATACCGCGACTTTCATGCCGTAGTTCGTGGTTTCGAATCCTGGCCGACCGCGCACCAATATCTTTTTCTTCAAGGAAAATTTAAGTGCGCTATTAACATCGCTCTTACGGTGAAGGAAAACACCGTGATTAAACCTACGGCTTAAAGTCACGCAAAAAAGACCCAGTTATCGGGCTAGTTGCGGAAAGACTCAGTAAAAGTAACGTAAACCAGAAACAAACTTTTTTTTTAAAGCAATAGTACTAGTTCTCGGCACGAACCCTTCTGCATTGCATTGGAAGTTATCGTCCAAATTACAGACACAATTCATCAGGGTCTAGAGAGTGTCTAGATTCGGGTAGCGGGCGGGAGAAGGATAAGATCCGGGACAAACGGGATCTGCGGGATCGGGACCGGGACATCAGTCGGGACGGACGGGACTCCGGCCGGGACCGCAGGGACTCAGGTAAGATTAATAAAATCTTTATATCTATATGTATAAATTTATTTTATTTGTTTTGTAAAATCTTAATTTCTAGTTACTATGTACCATCTCAAAAAAACAACATCCCTTTTCGCATTTGTCTGTTATTTCATTTTGATGTGGTATTTATTATCTTTAGATAACTTTATTAACAGGTTTTTTTTATTGGAGATGGGCTGACTATGGCTTTTCGGAATAATCACGTACTTAAAAAGTTTTTTAACTACCCACCTTTTATCTTTTTCCTTTTTGTCATCACTATTACTGATTTGAAATTTTGGTTTTATTGATGACGACTACTCGGCCCAACTCTAGTTTATAATACGCATAATAAAAAGCCGCACCAAGTCACTAGTTAATTTACATGTGTCCCACAGGCAGCGGCCGAGACCGACGGGACAGCAAAGAGCGGGACCACCACCGCCGGGACCGCCGCAGCCGGGACCGCGAGACCGAGTCCTGGGACCGGGACCGCCCCTATCGCGACCGGGACTACCGGGACTCGCGCAGCCGGGACCGACACAGGAAGCCGATACACTCATACGATGAAGATGAAGAGTTAGTAGCTCGCGTTTCTTATTACTTTTAAGCTATTGCATAGCTTTTATCGCGGGCTTTGAGCGCGACCACCGAATCAAAAAATTCCGTAACGAAAATAAAACCTCACACCCCCCACCCCACATTACATACATGGTAACCGAGTTTACGCTCGGCCGAGCTCCATGGTAACATGGCAACATGGTACCAAATAAATAAATCATTATAATTGAATAAGTTTATAAAAAAATGCAATAGCTTTACCGCGGCAGTCCCCGAGTGCCACACGTTTTTATTTTGTTTTTATTGCTCAAGGCATTTTTACTAGAAATATTACAAAGAGAAATGCATCATCACGTGGGTTCCTGAGCGGCGCAGTGGTAGCGCTCTCACCCGGCAAGCGAGGGGCACAGGTTCGAATCCTGTGCTATAAAAGAGAATTTTTGATGATGCATTTCTTCTTGGAATATTTCTAGCTCTTGTTTTTATTTGTTTCTACAATAGGGTCAGTGGGAATTTAAAGTGGGTAAATTTTTCTGGAAGCACCATATGTCCCATCTTAATATATTGTTTCTTTTTTTCAATTTCAGGTATAGTGATGGCCTAGGCTCAGGACGTTCTTCACCTCGCGAGCGGTGGCCGGACCAACGGTGGAGGAGAGACGGTAAAATATTTTTTTTTAACATACTTAATATTAATTTGGAATGTTTTTGAAAAAATGGTATCGAATTTTTTCGCTATGATGTCTTACTCGCAAATACCACAACACACACAAAAACACCTTAAATTCTAACATCCTTCTTTTTCCGTCAATGATAAAAACTACTTAAGCGTGTTAATTGTTCCGCAGAACGAAATTACGGATCATTGGGATGGCGCGAGAGTAGGAGAAGAACAGAACTGAGACAGAGTGAAGACTCGAGTGACAGAAGGTAAAACATATTATACTGCAGGACTTTGTATACAACTCATCAACTCAAATCTAGCCCAAACTAAGCAACTACGCTTGGCCTACTTGACAGGTACTAGAAAACTGATATACTTCATATTATTTGTAAAAACACACATATGTAATACAATAAAATACACATTAAATTTAAATACACATAAAAAAACACCCAGAACTAGTAAGATTTACTTATGGCCACAAAAATACCTGTCCCCGGCGGGAATCGAAACCGCAACCTTCTGCGTCGCAGCCGGGTGTTCACCCGTCGCGCCATAGAAGTTGTCATATTGACATATTTGCATTGAAAATAATTTTAAACAACTTGGTACCAGATACGGCACAACGCTCGGCTGGCCGGCGCGGCGGAGCTCCAGGCGGGAAGACCGGGACGATCGCGACTCGAGAGACTCCCGGGACTCGCGCGACTCGCGCGACTCGCGAGAGTCCCGGGAAGCCAGGCGGAGACCGAGGAGAGAGGAGCCCAGAAGACGGGATTACCGGTTTAGTAATGATTTCTCGCCGAGAGAACACACGTCGCCTTTCGAATCAGAGTTTCAGGAGATACCGGCCAATTTGAAGAAACGGGCGCCTTATACTAGCTTGGAGGGGAATAGGTAAGTCTTCTTTTTATCGTATAGTGGTGTGGCTCACCTGGTGTTAAAGTTTTCAGGTCGCCCTAAGCCCTCTAACTTGACTTAACGATTGCTATCTGAGATAACAACCGGGACCAACTGCTTAACGTGCCTTCCAAACCACGGAGGAGCTCGAGAAAACGTTTTTTGCCACACAAATTATCGGTCACCCATCCAAATAATGGCCGTGCCAAACGTTGCTTAACCCGTACGACCGCTTAAGATCGGCGGGTACAGCTGGGCCAATGAGCTTCTCCAATAGGGAAAAGATCTTTCTCCTTTATTCTGCCTTGCAATCTCAAATCTAGACTCAGATCTCTATAACACAGCACCTCATCAAAATGCTGAGTGTGCTGAAGTGCTGAACCAGACTTTAACACACGAGCGAAGCGTCGAGATGTATTGACAGTTGCGTTCCATTGAGCAACGTGTGACTGTTGTAGACTAACGTTCGAGTCGGAGGAGCCCGCGCCGGCGTCGGCCCGCGACGAGGGCAGCTCCCCGCACACACAGACCCGGTTCCGCTTCGACTCGGACTCCATCTCGCCGCGCTCCATGTTCGAGGACGACTTCACCGCGCTCTCCACGCCGCGGGGGCGGACCGCTTCCATCGCGGAGGAAGTTAGTATATCATCATAGGGCTACATAGGAGACGCCGGCGTCGGCCCGCGACGAGGGCAGCTCCCCGCACACACAGACCCGGTTCCGCTTCGACTCGGACTCCATCTCGCCGCGCTCCATGTTCGAGGACGACTTCACCGCGCTCTCCACGCCGCGGGGGCGGACCGCTTCCATCGCGGAGGAAGTTAGTATATCATCATAGGGCTACATAGGAGACGCCGGCGTCGGCCCGCGACGAGGGCAGCTCCCCGCACACACAGACCCGGTTCCGCTTCGACTCGGACTCCATCTCGCCGCGCTCCATGTTCGAGGACGACTTCACCGCGCTCTCCACGCCGCGGGGGCGGACCGCTTCCATCGCGGAGGAAGTTAGTATATCATCATAGGGCTACATAGGAGACGCCGGCGTCGGCCCGCGACGAGGGCAGCTCCCCGCACACACAGACCCGGTTCCGCTTCGACTCGGACTCCATCTCGCCGCGCTCCATGTTCGAGGACGACTTCACCGCGCTCTCCACGCCGCGGGGGCGGACCGCTTCCATCGCGGAGGAAGTTAGTATATCATCATAGGGCTACATAGGAGACGCCGGCGTCGGCCCGCGACGAGGGCAGCTCCCCGCACACACAGACCCGGTTCCGCTTCGACTCGGACTCCATCTCGCCGCGCTCCATGTTCGAGGACGACTTCACCGCGCTCTCCACGCCGCGGGGGCGGACCGCTTCCATCGCGGAGGAAGTTAGTATATCATCATAGGGCTACATAGGAGACGCCGGCGTCGGCCCGCGACGAGGGCAGCTCCCCGCACACACAGACCCGGTTCCGCTTCGACTCGGACTCCATCTCGCCGCGCTCCATGTTCGAGGACGACTTCACCGCGCTCTCCACGCCGCGGGGGCGGACCGCTTCCATCGCGGAGGAAGTTAGTATATCATCATAGGGCTACATAGGAGACGCCGGCGTCGGCCCGCGACGAGGGCAGCTCCCCGCACACACAGACCCGGTTCCGCTTCGACTCGGACTCCATCTCGCCGCGCTCCATGTTCGAGGACGACTTCACCGCGCTCTCCACGCCGCGGGGGCGGACCGCTTCCATCGCGGAGGAAGTTAGTATATCATCATAGGGCTACATAGGAGACGCCGGCGTCGGCCCGCGACGAGGGCAGCTCCCCGCACACACAGACCCGGTTCCGCTTCGACTCGGACTCCATCTCGCCGCGCTCCATGTTCGAGGACGACTTCACCGCGCTCTCCACGCCGCGGGGGCGGACCGCTTCCATCGCGGAGGAAGTTAGTATATCATCATAGGGCTACATAGGAGACGCCGGCGTCGGCCCGCGACGAGGGCAGCTCCCCGCACACACAGACCCGGTTCCGCTTCGACTCGGACTCCATCTCGCCGCGCATCGCGGAGGAAGTTAGTATACCGTACATCTGATAGGAAGCGACGATACAGTTGTTGGACTCAAGCAAACATTTTGGTACCCTGTCTGATTCCATTCGGTGTACCAACTTGTATCGTGCAATCAGATAAATGTAGCCATAGAAAGGCTTTGTTCTAACAAAATGGTAACAAAATGTTGACAGCTCTCACTTTAAATGGCATAAGTACATATCGCTCTTGCTTCAAATTCATGGTAATATGTACCCTCATTTTTAATATCCACTAAAAATGTAAGAAGGCGCATCTTAAGAGGATAGTCTCCATTCTCTTTCTCCATACAAACGTAGTTTAAATTTTCCTCATTGCATAAAGACATTAGAGCAAATATGTTTATGCCTTAAACTTATATCTGTCATGATTATGCATCTACCTTTTTATTTTTTTCATTTTATTATATATTTTTTTATTATTATTTTCATTAGAAAATAAAAAAAAAGATGGATGCATTGTCATGACATGACAGATACAGTTGTGGTCATATAATTAAGAACGATTTGAAGTTCTAGAAGTTTTTTATTTAAATCGTATCATACACAGAGATGTGTACCTTCTGAGAAGCAACTAGTTATGTTATATAATAGTCACATTAATAGAGCAACCTGACTTAAGAATAAAGTATGAAATCGCTAACTATTTTTTGCACATTTTATTGATTTTATCAAAGTAACACATTCAAATAGTACTGAAACTGGACAAATAATTAAGAACGATTTATTTAACTGCTCGGAAATTGTTTTGTATGACACTTAGATTTAAAAAATCACAATAGCACAGGAAACATAAAAAGAAATTTAATAAATATTTAACTAAAATTAATAGTTAATAGCATATCCACGGCTTTTAATTACAGCTTTACACCGGCGAGGCATTGACTCTATTAATTTTTGACATTTCGCAAGAGAAATAGAGTTCCATTCTTCTAAAAAAACGTCATACAGCTCTCTTAAATTTCCACACTTTGTATTTGAAACCTTTTTCTTTACTTCAAACCACAGATTCTCTATTGGGTTTAGATCTGGACTGTTAGCAGGCCAGTCTAAGACAGAAACTAATTGCGCTGTAAAAAATTCCTTTACGGTGCGTGCAGTGTGCTTTGGATCATTGTCATGCTGGAATGTCCAAATGACCGGTAGAACGTCTTCAGCGTATGGTAACATTGTTTCTTTCAGTATATTTTTGTATTGGAACTGATCCATGTTACCTTCTATCAACTTTACAGGTCCTACACCATGTCCAGAAAAGCAACCCCAAATTTTCACATTTCCACCACCGTGCTTTAATGTAACTTTCGTGTACTTTGGGTCGAATGCTGTATTCGGGGGACGTCGTACATATCGTTTTCCATCAGAACATACTCTGTTTATTTTCGTCTCGTCAGAAAAAAGTACATTTTCCACTATTGCACAGTCCAGTTTTCATACTTTCTCGCAAATGCAAGCCGGGCTTGCCTGTGGCAAAGTTTTAACATGGGTACCTTTCTTGCTATCCTACCGTGCAATTTTTCTTCTACCAAACGTCTTCGAATAGTGCGTGCTGAGATTGCTGAAGGGTTGTTTTCACCAAAATATTCTTTTCTAAGCTCATTGGACCCTTTAAAAGGATTTTGTTTTGCCATACGAACGATGTTTCGGTCATCTCGAGGAGTTGTTTTTCTCTGTTTAGGTACACGTGGAACATTCGAAGTAGTTTGATACGTAGCAAAATGCTTTACAGCGTGGAAAACCATCGTTTTTGAACATTGCAGATGGTCGGCTATCTTTTTATAAGACCAATTCTTCCGGCGAAGTTTTATTATTACTTCCCTTGTAGATTTATCACAACTTTTATTTTTTCCCATTGTTTGTTCTAAAGAAGCAATCACCTTTAATCTTTTAAAGCACGTAATGGCGCCAAAATTATACAAACAGTAACAAATCGACTGAGTGTTCTCTATTTAAAGTTGAATAAAGGTATAAACTACTTAGCGTTCTTAATTACGTGACCAGCCAGTAATAAGGAATACTTTGTTTAAAAGTAGTGTAAAAAGTTTGCCTATTGATTTTTAGCCAATCATGTGTATCAATGAATACAGTGGTAATATGGAAATGTTTTACGATACCGAGAGAAATAAAAACAAATGAATACAATTGGTTTTGCATCTAGTTGGAAAAAATCTTCCCTTTATATCAGCGTTCTTAATTATATGACCACCACTGTATATGTTTTATGGCATAAACATATTTGCTGTAATGTCTTTATCCAGGGAGGAAAATTTAAACTACGTTTGTATGGAGAAAGAGAATGGAGACTATCCTCTTAAACTACCTACTTGATTTATGTGATATATTGGTGACTGTAAGGTTGTATTTTTGAGAGAACAGCGATGCGGGCAGAGTTTTATTTCACATCAGTTGCAATATGTCAGACATAGACTAGACATTCTTTGCTTTAACAATGACTTATGTAACAAATGCCATTCTTTTCTTAATCACCAGGAAGACGAGGACTTACCGCCGCTCCGACAGAAACCTCAACCGCATAAAGACATTAAAAAATCAGAGTCCATTAATATATTTACGCGGGAATCGGATCCGTTCGAAGGCGACGCGTTTTTTGCGTGCACGGGGTCGGACCGCGTCGCGCGGAGAGAGAACTGGCCCGGAGACTTCCAGGGTTTCGACAACGCGTGAGACGGGCGACGTGCGCCTCCGACGGCGGCTCGAGCGGTACTGACATACTCAAGGTTTAACTGGCCCGTTTTGAACTTACAGCGAATGGTGTTATAGAAAACTATTGCTTAAAAAACATAACCCTCCTTCGGCAGTCGGGTAATTACAATGTTAAAACTCATTCTTCGGTTTAAATCGCGTGGTGTTTATTACTTTTAGCATTGATCTTTACGTATCGAAACGTTGAGCATTGAAACAATGCTAAAAGTAACAAACACGACGCGATTAAAACCGAAGAATGAGTTTAATTTCTATCCAAAATCGCGAATACAGAAGAAAAACCACAATGTTTTTGATTCCCTAATCTATGTTCCTTGCGCACTCGTACCGGAAATCTAATACGGCTAAAATATTTCTTTCCCATCTAGGCCGACTTACAAGCCGCAGCCGAAGCCTCCTCTTCTAATACACAATCGCTGTAATTTCAAATTTCGGTTTAGTTAAAATGTGCCTACTGTTCTGTGGATTTGTTCGATTTATTGCTAGGCATGTTTTCTTTATTCTGTTTTAGTTCTACGACCTTTGGAAATTCTTTGTTTTTTTAAACAGGGTGAGATGATTGTTTGCTCTGTAGTAATGATGGGTAAGTGCACTTGAAAAAGCCAGCATTAAGTTGGGTAGAATTTGGCTTCGCACAGTTTGTACATTGTAGCCAAGCGTTGAATTTAATATTCACCGTATTTATTAGTTAAATAATATAATCGAACAAATCTACTAACGACTGCACTGAGAAATGTGCCTAAGTAAACCTTTAGTAACGCTTTGCCACAATTTCGCGGTAGTCGAAAATCACTCGCAAATATCGAAGCTTTTCTCAACTAAAGTGTTACTTTGGAACATTTCTGAGTGTAACCCTTTAAGTATAAGTGACCCTGTGACCAAAGCAATAGCTGGCTTTATTGTTTCAAGCGCAGTTTATTCATATATTAGTGCATTTTAAGATAATTTTAATGTAACAGATGTATGTAGTTATACAACACTGCAGCGCACACACACATACCAGGAGGTTACTCCCTATTCCCGAACGAACGAATCATACTTTCAGATTTTCTGATGAGTGATAATTATTTTTCGGATTGGAGTTTTGTAAACTGCTGATCCGAGAGACTTGAAATTTGAAGGGTGTTGTTCTTTGTGATGTGTACCCACTTAAAATGGGGTTTTCGAAAAACCCGCGTGATCCGGGATTCCGCGGGTTAATTCGAGGGATACTGCTAGTGTTGTATAATCATGGACACCCAGTATTAACTTTTTTACATTCCGTAAGATATGAAGTAAAGACTTTACTTCATTTAGGTACTGAAACCGTTTGCGCAGGCGGCACTTATATCGGCACTGAGGTGATCGGAGTTAAGTGGCTCACTGTTTCTGTACATCTTACAACTTGACCACTATCTTTGATAGAGTGATACCAGTCGTTGGGCCAAGTTAGAACGGTTAGGGCGACCTAAAAAATTTACCACTAGGTTAGCCACTCCACGACATAACAATAAATTACTAGACTATTGGAAATTTGATGTTATTCCGTAAATATACACGTGGAAAGCTGGTGCTGGTAGCTGGCAGCGCAGCGCACCAGCGCTTTAAGTGCGCAGGTGCGCTGGCTACCAGCTTTCAGAATATGCCCTTGGTATCAGGCGCCGCCTGCGCAAACTCAAAAAATTATCGGCCGAATACTGAAACGCTACTCAAAATTTGATCACTAGTCAAACAATTGAGCAGCTCCTGGACTCAAAAACTCCCATAAAAATTTTGAAGTTAAAAGCTGTTGAATTATTTAAGTAACCATCAAATTGTAAGTGGCGTTTCTGTATTCGTCTGTATTTCTAATAAAATATAAGTAGAATCATTAAGTCCATAGGGTATAAAATTTGTCTACCATGTTGCCACGTTGATATATTAGTATTGCCAGTTAAAACTATGTGGGCGATCTCAATATGTATAGTTTTTCCGGTAAAGAAAACTAACACCTTTTTATATGCTTTTACTAGATGACAGCACTCTTATACTGCTAGGAGAATTATTAAATGTAGGTATTTATTTATTGAACTTTTAATTACATACGTTTGTAAACTGTTTTGATTTTAATTTATTTGTACCTATTTTTTTTTTGTAGTTTTTAGAAAATTGAAATTCATTAGGTTTTGAAATTGTCGTACCTTTTTATACGATGGGTTTAGTACAGTTGAATATGACTTTGAATCAGCAGGTTGACAAATGTCTAAACATTTTGATTTCTGACTTTCTATTTGTCTACTAAAACTAAAACAATTTTAATCTTTCTTATTTTTATTGCTCAAGGCATTTTACTAGAAATATTTTCAAGGAAGATGCTTCAATCAAAAATCCTCCCGTGACGGGGTTCGAATCCGTGCCTCTCCGGCAAGCGAAGGGCACGGGTTCGAACCCTGTCATGGGAGATTTTGATGATACATTATTCATTATTATCTAACCTCACTAAAACTACTTACTTTCTTTAAATTTTAGTTGTGAAAATATTATGGTTTAATATTTTTTGTAGTAATTATGTATTTGTATATTAAGTGGTTTCGAACAAACGTTGCGTACCTTGTGAATTTAGAAAGAATCCTGTGATATTCAACAGCAAAAGTCATTGTTTTGTTGCTTAGTAATGTGATAGATTAATTTAACTTTATATTAGGTATTACTGGGGCAATACTCTTAGCTCTGAATTGCAGGAGCTGACTCGTGCAGTTCTTAAGAATCGTTTTACCTTTTCCTCTCTTAAAAGCATTTAAAAATTAATAACATTACAATCAACAAAAAAGTTTTTTTTGTGTGTAAGTAAGGTATGTATTTCAACTATGAACAAAATAAACAAGTCATAAAGTTCAAATGCAAGACCTTTCAGTCCTGCTTAAAAACTGCGCGAGTTACTTAGAGCTGAGAGTAAGGCCTCAGGCTTCGTTTCGCGATTTTAGTCCCGTAAGTTGCCTATAAAAAGTATTATTATCAAGTTTCCAGCTATAGAAAGATATTGCCTTTCAAATTTCATCGTAATCGGTTCGGTAGTATTTGCATTAAAGAGTAACGAATTTACACACAAGCTTTCACATTTATAATACCAGTAGGTATAGTTTCTATATGTATATATTACTTAGGTAGATATTATTTGACAAGATTCACAGACATCTCAAACTTATAAATCCACCCTCTTTTTCCGTCGGGGGTTAAAAATAATCATGTTTATATCGTGCACAAATCTTTATTTAATTTTATGAATTATTCAAGCTTGATCAAGATTTCTGTATTATCATTTTTTTCTTGGTACCTATCTAGTTTAATAAAAATGCTTAATCAATGCAAATAAATCTATTTATAATTTTAATAGTCAATGATGGATGATACTATACAGTGTCTTCCGGAAACGGTAATATAGTCGGAAGGAGGTTGTCCTAGATGTCTAGAAAAACACGTTTTGTTCAACGACAAAATTAGAACTTATTTTTAATTTTCAAGTAAAGTCAACTTAAAATATTAATGAAATAGTTAGAATTACTAAAAGTCGTAGTACAAATATTGCCTATACGTTTAGAACAACCTTTCGGGTAATGTTACCGTCCCCGAAAGACACTGTCAATAACCTCATGAGATGTTATTGATAAGAAAAATGTGGGTATTCCAATTTGTAATACATCGACGACTTTTTTTAGTTTTTTGAACATGTCTTTTAGATATAATTTTTGATAATGGTGTCGGCGTAGGTTCTCAACATATTTTAATTTGAGATAATAATTATGCACATATTCTATAACGAAATCGTCTCAACATCGGTTCAGCATTGTTATTTTTTTGGTCGAAAACGGTTTAATAATTATTAGAAATTTTGCAGTTTCGCTAAAGCTTTTGAAGCATTAGTAATAGCTTACAAAATTACCAACGATTGCTGAACCGTTTCCGAAAAGAATCTAACAATGCTGAGGCGATGTTAAAACGTTTCTGTTATAGAATATGTGTCCAGTAAACGTCGACGGATGGACTTTGTAGCCTCATAGTCTAACATGTTTATAATCGCTGTGATATTTTATATTTATTTTATTGGCAATTCAATTGATATTTTGTATTTTTTTAATGATCTTTCACTCTACCTATTTATTTAATTTTGTTTTTGTAAAACCTCCCAGTTCTAAATCGAGATATAATGTTATTTTGTAATAGGGCTACAGTAGAACGCAATTTACTTAAACCAAACCTGCGTTTCGACCAGAGGTATGTGAAGCTGCGAACATTAGAATCGCTCCATTTACCTAGCCTCGCTCCGCTAAACCGCTCGCAGACGAGCTGCGCTAAGCGAGGCTAGGTGACTGATAAATTCTATTAGTTTGTGGCTGACGTCCACAGAACCTACTAGATAGCGCTTGGCGTTATTAGTTATGAAGTGTTGAATCAAAAATAAAATTAACAACTTTCTTTTAGCGATAGGCTATGCACATAAATACAACTCCCGACGACGAGAGCCATGACCTATTGGGCTAAACCATAAAAACCACCTGCCCGATTACAAAATTACAGTATGTTTCGAGTTCTAACGGCATTTCAGCAATAAGTGTTCGGTATTTATTTTAGTATACGTCAGAAGTATGATTTTATCAGCTGGCATACGAACTGTTTTGCTTCTATCTAATCTAACCATACTAAAACTTACTATACAAAAATAATCATAATCATTTTATAGCAAGTATTAAATATGAATGAATGTTACCTAAATAGTAAGTTATTATGAAACAAGTCACTTTTGTATCGATGTATTTTTTGTACATAAAGTAGTTAGTGGAAATTAATTATATTGTGCAATTATTACCACCTTTATTGATGCAATACCAAAGGTATTATAATGTTCTGTAACTGTTGTGTAAAATACTCGAAAATTAATAAAATTACTTACAGAAAATACAAGTGTTTTTTAAATTTTCTCATATTTTCTATAAGAAAAAATGATGTGCGCTCTTTAACATTGCTAATAGTCACACAAAAAGCCCCGTTACAGGCCTAGCTGCGGAAACACACAGGAAAGACTTTAACTTTTCTCTGAATTTATACAGGCAGCATCTATTCTTTAGTCTCCTCACTACTCCTTACCTTTGTTAGAAAGTTTAACCATTTTTGAAAATTTTGCAGTTTCGCTAAAGTTTCTTGCAATCTAACCAACAACGTCTGATTCGCGGGACTCTTTTTAGGTTTCCGTACCCAAAGGGTAAAAACTGGACCCTATTACACTGTGCTATTATTACTGAGACCCCGCTGTCTGTTCGTCTGTCACCAGGCTGTATCTCATGTACTGTGATAGCTAGACAGTTGAAATTTTCATAGGTGATGTATTAGTACATCGCCTGTGAAAATTGTAGCCGCTATATCAACAAATATTCACTTACAACAAACTAGTGTTGCAAAACAATCGATAGTTTCACTATCGATAGTTGACCTCGAAAAATATTCAGGATATCGATTGTTCTATCGATAGTATCGCCACGTGTAAATACTATCGATGCTATCGATAGTATTGAAACCATTTTATGGACAATACTATTGATAATGGCAATACTATCGACACTATCGATTTTGTTATGTCCGATACTATTGAAAGTATCGATACTATTGTAATTTCTGTTTTTTTTTCACCAAAAAATCGATACTATCGATTCTATCGATAGTTTCTCTCTATCGATTGCCAGTGATTTTTCGATACTATCGAGGGTATCGATACTATCGATAGTATCGATGGTCAGACATAAAACTATCGATAGTAACGATTATATTGGACATAAAACTATCGATAGTATCGATAATATCGCCGTAACCGATAGTATTGCTAATGAAGCGCTATCGATAGTATTTACACGTGTCGATAATATCGATAGATTATCGATACTATTGATTTTGCCTAGACTATCGATAGCATATCGATAGTCTATCGATAGTGTGACTATCGATAGACAACACTACAACAAACGTGATTTTGAACATATAAACGCAACCATACCGGTTGTTATCAGTTGCTTTATATTTTTACCACTGCCGCCATCTAGTGATGGAGTGATATACTTACTGGCACCAGTAGTAAAATAAACGTTCGCCAACGCCAGCGTTCAGGGATTGTTTGGTCTCCAGTGTTCATTTTAGGGTTCCGTACCCAATTGTGACAGTGGTACGGAACCCTTTGCGCCCGAGTCCGATTCGCATTTGGCCGGTTTTGTAGGAAAAGAACTCCAGCTAGATAATATTAGGTCTTTCTCTAGTTAAATCTACGAAATCCTAAAAATGGCGTTACAACCCTTTCTTTGGTTTCAAGGTTACAACACCAACATTGGACTTTCGGCGGGAAAGCGGAGACAACATGTCGTGCCCCAATTTTATTTCCGTTAAACTATGTTGTAAACCCGGTTAAATTGTGTAATTTTGGTGGAATCTTAGTCAATTCAGTTCCGTGAATGTGCACAAGTGTAGTGAATACAAAATTGAGTGTTACACATGGACTTTCCGTCGTTCGCGCCGAAGGTCCTTGAAGGTTATAGTAAAGTTGCCACCGCTTTACCATAGCCCTGACTTGAAACAATAGGCCCGATCGGGCTAATTTCATGCAAAATACTTGATACTGGCAAGATGTACAAGATGTACGACGCCAAAACTATTTAAGAAGAAACTTGAATGAAATATTCTAAAACTTGACCCTGGCTGTTCCAAATTGGCCATATCGGTCTCAGACCGAAATAAATGAATGAACACCAACATTGTTTGGAAGCAACGGAAAGGTCTAAGTTTTGAACTGCTTTTTTATTTTCATTACACAATGTTTTCACAAAACTAAATTGATTAATATGCCCCCGAAATTAAACAACTTACGCAAGACTTACGCATTTTAAATTCAGCAACATATTTTCTCAACGCGTTCCCGCCAAAACACAAAAAAAAGAATATGACGGAAATAGTTCTGTGACTTTGACGTAAAACTTTTTTTATCGCTTACTGTCAAAACTACGTCAACAAGATGATCAACAGCTGGCATTGAAAATAAAATTATTAACAATTTGTAAATCAATGATTTAATTAATTATATGGATAAAACAGGTACTATTTCGTAAACGGTCATGGTAGTTAGTGTTTAGTGTAATGACAATGAAACAGAGGTAAGTTTTGTAAAGTAAATATAATAAAAACTTCAAGATTGTTTACGTGTTTATTCACAAAGGAATTTTGTTCTTGTAGAACTCGCCTAATGAACGGGGAAGATTTAGCTTCTTACAATATGGGGTACAGTGATAAAGGTGATGGTGACGAAACTGACCTACAGTTGCATAGAATGAAACCTCAGGAACACTTCATTGAAGCGCAAGTTCAGGACGGCGACACATTACAAGCCATTGCATTACGATTTTACTGCTCTGTAAGTACCTAATTTGTGTATCGTTATGTGAAATGACACGCCTTTGAATCATTACTAATTATTTCTATTAATATATAAATGTGAAAATCTGTTTGTTTGTCTGTCAACTCACAACCAGCTGCTCTATTCTGCAGCTAAACATGAAATTGCATTTGGGTGGGATAGGACATAAGGTAATTTAAGTTATTGGGTTTAAGCAACGCTTTGTGGGGTCATTTTATGACAGTGATGAATAAAAATGACGCCACTAAAACATAAATATATTTGGTGCGCCGGCCGATAATCCAGGCCGACTGCCTGGATTCGAACCCACGACTCTCGGAAAGAAAGTCGGAGTATCTACCACTAGACCACTCATTGAACGGCTGCCTTTATAGATATTTTTAATTAAATACATACACCTTGATTGTATCGCATAATTATCACATTATCACGGACACACAATGTCAATATCTCATGCTATCAAAAGATAAAGCACATAACATTTAATAAACAAACATTATGAATATATTTTTTCTAGATTTCAGAATTAAAGAGGATCAACCACATACATAAAGACAATGAAATATTTGCAAGACGAACAATCAAAGTGCCTATTACTCCATACTCTGTCCTGACTGAAATGGTGCCAACTCAGCCAAATCCTGTGCCTTCCACTTCTAAAGGAACCTCTATACAAGAGCTAATTAGTAATAACTATAATAAGACCCCACAGAGTGTTAACAATAGAAACTTAGAAGATACAGACTGTGCTATAGACTGTAATGCCGTAGTCTTAAACAGCACTCTTGCCCCCGCTATGATCCCATACACAGACGTCGAACCAAACGAACAAGCATCAGAAGACACTCAACTTCTACCAAACAAAGAGAAAATACCCGTAGAAGCTGTTGTAGTAAAACAGTTGACATCACAAGGAGCTGATTTTGGCCTGAAATGGTTTCATTTAGTTTGTTTCATGCTTGTTATAGGAGTTGGAATACCACTTGTATATGTCTTGTTTTACTTAGACAAACCCGAGCTTGAACACCCAGATATACCACCTCTGCATACCACATGACGAAGTCTACTTTATTGTTGATCTGAAAGCTTTAATTCAGAAGGTACTAACATGTAAATTGTAACATAACATTGATCTTGGATGTAAGGATGACTCAATGAGGTTTTATACAATAAATCATTGTTGATATAAGAATTTTGGTGTTTTCTTTGCGACTACATATTTGGCTTGAAAGAACAAACATAGTAGAAAATCTTTTTATATCTAACTGGGACCGGAATATCTAACAGGATGAAAAGATTATGTTGGAGATGCCATATTATGACGAGGAATTGAATGGTTTTATTCCCTATGCACTAATCTCACACACACTGCAGTCAGGCAGTAGCTTTTAGTAATTATCAACTTAAGATTATACTAATATTATATATAAACTTTCACAAAGTATGTAATGTATGTTTGTCACTCATTCACGCAAAAACTACTAAACCGATTGCGATGAAACATGGTATGCAAATAGCTGGAGATCTAGATTAACACATGAGCTACTTTTTTGTCCCGATATTTCCGCGGGATTGGGACTTACGCGGATGAAACCGCAGGGCGAAGCTAGTAATCTATAATTGAACAATTTACTACCGGTAATCTTAGATTAAAACAAAAACCTAAAGATACGGTACCTAGTCTCGGAAAATGAGACAATAAAACTGCGTCTAGCTGTAGTAGCCTAGCACTAGCCTCAGTCGTATGTCGAACCGTTGCCGCGAGAGCACGTGCTGTCACACTGCGATTGTCTTTTTGACATCCATAAGAATGCCTTTTTGCTTATTTACAAAGCCTGAATCATTTTTAAAGACAAATATTTTAATATACAATAATTTTATAAAAATGCATGTAGGTGTTTCTAGCTCATTTTCCGAATAGGCAATGTTAGAATATACCGTATCTATATTTTTGTTTTTATCTAAGCCGGTAATAGCAATTTAGAACGTTCGGTAGACATCCGCTTCCTGATTGTTTATTTAGTTCCATTCTACTCGCATGCACACAGCAGATAGATTGGTTAACTCGCACGCGCACCCAAGTTGGGGTATGACGCAAATCGTCCCATTCGCAACTCGTCACACATACGCAGATCGTCCCATTCGCAGCTCGTCCCATTCTCAACTCGTCCCGTTCGCAGCTCGTCCCATTCGCAGATCGTCCCATACGCAACTCGTCCGGTCGCAACTCGTCCTATTCGCAGCTCGTCCCATTTTTTACAATTCCTGATCCCGATCACGATTACCAGGATATTAATGCTTATGCCCAATGCCCAGGGGGTGATTCAGTAACCAATATTATTCTAAAATACACGCCTAGACAAAACATGAGAGCAATCTTGATTATTAATAACTACTAGTGAAGTTTCGTGGTCACAATTATTACTCTTTATTATTATTTATTAGTATTAGAAGAAGGTTAACCAATATTATTCTAAAACACACGCCTAGACAAAACATGAGAGCAATCTTGATTATTAATAACATTGCTAGTGAAGTTTCGTCGTCAGAATTATTACTCTTTATTATTAGTATTAGAAGAGGGTAGTTACACATAGCTTGTCACTGACACTGTCACTTGGGCGTTTTTCAAAAGTCTTGCTACAGGCCAAAACACAATGTCCATTGACTTATCTATTATCTTATTTAATAATTTATTAGTGAAAGCAAAAGTTTCAAATGGCAAGCGATAGAAAATTACAACAGAAGTAAATTAAAACAAAAAGAAAAATTAAATATAAAATCTTAATACTAAAAAAAAGAAAATGTAAATACATGTCCCTCAATTACACGATGTCCCATGCATAGTTCCTAACTTTGAAGTGTCATTATCCTCAAGTATTCTAATCATACTCATAGTAAAATCACTTGGTTTATGGTATAATAGTATGAAATTACGTTTTTTAATTTCTTTTAAATGGTTGTTATTCAAAATAAGTAAATAAATCAAATTTTATTTTGTCCTAGAATTTTGATCATACAGGAGTTCCTCGTTAGTAACGATTATTTTTGTTGTCTCTTTTTAATTTATTCAAGTTTTTATATTAGAATAAGATTTACGATTTAAAATAGAATAAGACTTAAAATAAGATATTTTTTGATAAGGCATCCATTTTTTGATAGTTTAACATACGTTTTCCCGTTTCTTCTTCAGGCCTGGTATCGTTACTTACTGTTCATAACAGTGTGTGGTCAAAAACGTGTTCCAATTAGTACAGTGATTTAAAAGATAAAAATTATTGATTTTAACATGGACATTGTTTAAACTTTTGTTGGTGCAAAAGTTTAAACAATGTCCATGTTAAAATCTAAATATACATGAAGTTTATCAGAATCATAAGCTTTAGTGTATTTTTTATAAAATATTGTGCTGTGAAATCATAAATGTACTTTCGTAATGTCTGTCAGGTTATTAACGTAGCCCTAAGAAAAACACCATACAATTTCTGAAAAAGATAGCATTCCGATTCCGTAACGGTCATCTTTTTTGAAAAATGCCCACTTGCATCAATTATTATCATTCCCTGTAATGTTATTTTGTCTACGAGATTTCTTGCTAATCTTGCTATGGATCCGTTTAAATTTATTGTTACTCAAAGAGGTAAACGCAGGTTTAATACGAGGACAATACCGATCCAATAAACATTGTGATTTTTATTATTATTCAGTTAGTTATATACCCAATCCGAGCAACAAACGGTACAAGTAGCAAATGGGACCAGTTGCGAAAAAAAATAGAGGATAGGACGAGTTGCGATGGGACGAGACGCGACAGGACGAGTTGCGAATGGGACGAGACGAGAACGGGACGAGTTGAGAATGGGACAAGTTGCGAAAATGACGAGTTGCGAATGGGACGATTTGCGTCATACCCCCAAGTTGGCACCTTCCTGATAAAAAGTTGAAAATTAAGGGTGCAGTCCTCGAGTTTGTGTCCGTCAGCTTGGCCGGACCATGCAATAGATTTACACCAAACTACCCTCATTATTTAGTACCTTTGTTCATATATTTAGTACCTACGTGGTTTCGAAAATATTAACGATACAAAGTGGCCGGCCATTCTGACGTCAGGTTGGCCGGAACGGCTTCGATTTCTCGCCATTGCCCCCGTAAGGTATATTTTGGTACAAGTTTCTCATATCTTTTTATTACGTTAACTCGGAACCTTGATTTTTATACTCCCAAGGGACCTGTGTCTTGTACTTTCATTGCTTAGCCCACCCGTTCCAGAAAAAAATAGTGGTGACCGACCGACAGACAAACAATAAGGGTTCGTTTTTTACCCGACTGCTGAAGGAGGGTTATTTACCTTTTGAGGTACAGAAGCGTAAACAATAATTTACATTTCTTAATGAAATAAAACAAATAACTCATAAAATAAAGTATTTTATTTCATATCACTTAAAATAATAATGTTATAATAACAAATAATATTCTGTAAATTTATTGACACAATCATAGTTAACCTCTGCTAATTACGAATATGTAAATTAATGTATAAATGCAATATTTTGCTTAAACAGGAAAATTGGACTAAATAACTAGCACTATCATTAAGAGGAAATATAGATGATTTCAAAAATTCTCAAGGGGTCACAGTAGAATAATACATTTGTATAATTCTTGTAATACCTTTTTGATTATTTTCCTGGTCAAAAAATAAGTGTAATTCTTGAATAACATGCTTGTTGTTAATTGTATTTTAATGAGCCTCATTTGTAACTCTTGTGACTGCTGATAATACAAACCACTACAAACGGTGGGTTTGCGATTTTGATTAAGCGATTTGACGTTTGCGATTCGCGTAATCGACTTCAACAGTCAAAGAGATAATTGATATATTGTAATACAGGGGATAATTAGCGTACATTTTTTCTACCGAACCTGTAGATAGATCCGATAGACGAATTCAGCTAATAGGAAAAAAAGCGTTTAATGTTATTGGTCGGAGATAAGGTATAGAATCCGTTGAAAGTTATTGTTATTGGATAATTACCCAACCCGACCAATAAGGTTCAGCGCTTGATTTCCGTATTAGGTATTTGAGCTGAATGAAATATTGCAGCACCAGCAGCAGTATTTCAAAAAAGTATTTACTTTTTTCCAAATATTGATACAAAATATACTCAAAAATTTCAAAATGCAGTAGCTTCGTTATTTTTTTTTGTTAAGTTTCTATATTATATATCTGGTTATAGCTCTGAAAGTTTTGATTTTTTATTTACTTTGAAAAACCATCACAAAAGTAAAGAAACAATACCTGCATTAACAGTATGAAAAACTATCGGATATGTAAAGCTAGCAAATCTAACGACGACACCCCTTTAAAAGTTACCACGACCTCCGAGATTCGGATTGCTCTCGTGCACACTGGAAAAGAAAAAAAAAGTCATATAACATCCACAATGACAAAAATAATATTTCAAAAATACTAAATTGACGGATAAGTAGTATTATATATAAGTATTACAAATATCTACCATGTTTTAATTTATTACCGAGCTCCATATTTCGCCAGTAATTGAAACTGGCTTGTTTACGAGACGAAATATGGAGCTCGGTAATAAATTAAAACATGATAAATATCTATTTCCTTAATAATAAATTTAGTGAAAAGAACCATGTTAATTAAAAATCGTAAAGTAGTATTCCTTTATATTCACCAATTACAAAATAATAGTTTTGATTGCACACAAATCCCTAATTTCAAATAAAACCAAATTCTATATTGTGTATAAATAAATACTCGCGATTCAAACGCGATTCAAACCGAAAAATGTCTCTAATTTTAAATAAATACTATTAGATATGTACATTGTGCGTATACTGCATAAGTTACCACGGTTCTTTATACCCCGAATCTGTTAGCAAGATATTCACAATTCGCTAGACGGGACAATAAAGTTCCGATATCGTAGGGATTTCGCAAAACCCTTTCTTATTGGATGCTTATTGCTTACATCAATGAAAGAACACACTCTCCACAATGGTTTAGGCTGTGCGGTGATACATCAGTCAGTCAGGACATAACATTTTATAGATATAGATGATTCAAGTTGTACTATAAAATGACAGTGGACATGACTGCCCGACATGGTTATTTGACACAGTTTAGGCCAATTTAGAAGAAACTTAATACCAAAATATTACATGACACAAGGTGTGTGCTATCCATTATAAGTACCAGTCATTTAATTTTAATATTAACAACTGGCTGTGTCCCGCGGTTTAACTCTTATGAATCCCAATTAGAGTTGGTGTCAGTCAGGCCGCCGGCCGATAAAATATTACCAAATATTTTTGTAGCAAGTCGGCTAGTGTCAGCACAGTGGCAATATATTAACGGCCGGCCGCCTGCCTGACACAAACTCTCCTTGGTAAAGATCAAGACCAAAATTCAGAGTCGACTAAGTAATTGACCGCGCGGGTAGCTCCAGGCTCGTCAGATCCCTTAGTCCCTATTCTATGCCGGGACTACACGGTTAATACTTGCATCTACTGCTTTTAAATCGCCTTAGGTTTTAATTGATGAAAAATTGAAATTGATTTATTGCTATCAACTCCGAGAAGACAAACGATTGTATAAGTATAGATATTAAGTTAATAAACACAGTAAGGAATATTTTACGAGGAGAAATGCATCATGTAAAATCCTCGGGTGACAGGTTTCGAACCCGTGCCCCTCGCTTGCTGGGCGAGTGCGCTAACCATTGCGCCACACGGACACTTGCGTGACATCGTGTTATTGATGCATTTCTCCATGTAAAATATTTCTAATAGAATACCTTGAGCAATAAAATAAGAAATGGAAAACACAGTTAGTTACACGAACACAGGTAGGATGGATGTTATCTTCGTCCGAAGAGCGTGCCGTCTCTTTGTAGGGAGATTAGTGATTCCTTGTTAATGAATCAGAACAACAAAATCACTAGTCTTCCATACAACAGAGGGGCTGAGCGATGCCCGTTGTTAGTTCATGGTAGGTGGTACCTAAAAATATTGTTATTCACCAAGATTTTATTAATTACAAGTTAATACAACATGTACAAGCACATACAGGGCTACAAGGACATTTATAAACGTTGTTAACGTGAGTCGTATCTAGTAAATATAAGGATAGGATATGTATTATATTATCTACATACAAACATAACATAACAGTTTGTGTTTTTGTGTACGTTTAGTTATTATATGATGTAATAAATGTACTTACTCGTATTCTTATATATTTTATACATAAACAGACTTTAGTCCCGATTCAGTGAAAAAGCAACTTATATGTCTAACTATATCAGTAGGCAACGTTTATCAAAATCCTTGTAACAATGTACAGATTTACTGGCTCACATAGAACAAACTTTTAACAATACAGAGTAAGATAAAGTCGAAAAACTAGACTCATTTGGAAATCACGACGCCATGTCAATATATACTACCTCCGGCTGTGAAGTTGTCTACATGAGCTTGTAACCCTGTTTTATAATAATCTACGAGACTAAGCAAATTTACAAAAGTGATTTCAACAATACTAAACCTACTGAAAATATGACTAACCTTTAAAATAGAACCTCCCAACTACAGAAAAAATCCCTGGGTTTTCCTTCACCGTAATAGGTTGTCGTTTTAAAGGAAAAATATCGTACACCTCTTTGTCTTTGTTGATCTTACGTTAATGTGCGCGAGAGTGACAGCGCGATATTCACGCAGGAGCGACAGAGATAGAGAGGTTCATGTACAAAGTTCTTCCTCCAAGACTGCCCTATAAAACATGTGTGGTGTAGAGAAAACCTTACTACATAGAATACATTACAATTTACATTTTTTACCTGATATCGAAATAATGTCGTCGCATTTGTTAGCTGATCTTATTTATTCTACTTTATCTTATTTTGGTTTGTTGCCAAAGCGGGGAACTCTTCAAACATTCTATTGTAAAATAATGATGTGTTAGTGGATTGTAAGGGATGGTTTGATTGTCAACTCTAGGCACAGTTACGCCTAGTTCTAACATTATTATATTTCAAGTAAATAATTTATCCAGAAAAAGTTAACTAACTCCAATTGGCTCCACCTAAGTGTAAAAGTGATTTATACATGACATAATAATTTGCTTATAATAACAGGGAACATAGGTACACGAATTATAGACAAATGCAGCATGCACGATTATTGATTAGATTGTTACAATGCCATCAATTTATCCGGGTTGACCACAGAAGCAACAGAACTTTACTAAAGTATCTGTTAAAAAGGCTTTTAAAATTGAATTGAGAAGTTGATGACAAAGTAATGTTACTTTCATGATTGACTGTACATTAAGCTGGATACAGACCAAACAAGCGAGAGCCTGTGCGATTGTAAGGTTGCTTTCACTATGATATCCACATTTAGTTTAGTCTCGCCCGTTC
>OY292395.1:17060103-17158191 GCA_958496205.1 Idaea biselata
TAAGTATTATAAAAAAATCGTGTTCGGTTTGTACTTTGAAACAAAGAAAGAATTTTAAAAAAATAAGGTTCCGAAAACTAATAAAGGCCAAAACGTTCATCAATTCCAACAGAAAATAATAAAATAGTAAACGTAAAATAAAAATTTAAGTAGATTTCCAACAAGCTTTTCATTTTCAGACTTCTACAAGACAAATTCATGGCAGCTTCGATTTAAATGATGAGTGACGCTTACCGGTTACATAATCACATCATCCCCAAACACAGGAGCGTGATAACAGCAGCAGTCTGTCTCTCGAGCAGTATGTGTTCAATCACATCTAGTTAGATAAGGTGAGCGCGAGGACGCACGCGCGCCGTCATCGACCGTCCACGTGTGCTACACCCCTCCGACAACAGCCAGACAAGTCTAATTTCACCGGTTCAACACGAATATCCGAAATTGCACTCCTCACTGCACACCGGGATGGCACGACACGAAATAAAATTCTAAAGGATTAATTAGCCACGGGTCTATAAATCTTGGAATTAGAAGAGACATCGTGGTTGGACGTCCGTTACGTTCGGCGGTCGGTATCGGAATAAGCTGTGTTGGCGTGCGTCGGAGGTCGGGCGTGCAACACCTGCGTGGCCCTCTACCCCCTCCCCCTCCCCGCGCTCGTTGCACTTGTACGGCTCCAACGAGAACGATCGTCCGCGCCACGCCCACTTCACCCAATCGCCAGGACGACAATGGACGAACTTACTCTATACATCGTATACCGTATGGAAATCACATTCGAACCAATTTAGAAGTTCCAACGAACTGATGTCCGAACTGAGATTGATGATAAAAATGCTTTAGTTTGTTCTGAAATCGTGTTTTGTTTGGTAGAACAGTAAAATAACAGCGACCACAATCTTATTTATGTAGGAAATACATTTAAAAGATGGCTATATCGTAAAGTTGGAGAAGGTTCCTGCAATCCATCATAAAAGTTTATTCGAGCGTGACCTTCCGTGGGGAATTGTTGGTTTCGTGGAAAAATGTTTTATAACGTCCATATACCGTGCCAGTATGCACTGAAATAAATGTTTTTCGAATGCCTCAGGCTGAAGACTAACAATTAAAATAAAATAACTCCATGAACTTAGAAATACCCAATATAAAAATATTTGAGTATAAATGTTAATTTTCAGAAGGTAATCCATTAAATGGGTCTGTAACCGACGACGATATGGTGTTGGGAATTTCCCGGAGGCGGAGTCGGAATAAATCAGACGGGGGCAATTAAGTTAACGTTTTAATTTAACAACATTTATTCGAGCGAATGAGTAGACAATTTTCAGGCACTCTCCGCGCAAAGCTCATTTATCACAATATTTTTTTACGGATAACGGCATAATTAGAAACAATGGCAGTAAAAAAGAACATTATAACTGTGTGGAATATTAAAATACGGTTGGAATGGGAGATATTACGATTTAGGTTTAAAATGTACCATTTTAAAGGTAAGAGCATCAAAATGATGTTTGAAGTAGAGCAGACAACGGTGGTTAGGTTAGGTTAGGCGAATAGTGAAGCCGTATTGACGTCGGTTGTGGTTCAATAGGAAACGGAAGCTCGTCGCGTGCCGGCCCCGGTCGTGTCGGCGCCTCGCCGCAATAATTGCCGGTGTCACAGTCTGTCCCCGAACAATAGTAATTACACCGACATATGTCGCCCCCATCGAATTACAGTTACTCCACTGAAAAAACCATATCGCAGGTAATCTTGGAACGGTTTCAGCTCTAAATAACGGTTGTATATGAATAAAACCGGTGGCACGACATATTCTTTTAAGGCTTATCGTTTCGGTACTAGTAATTTTAATCATATTCTAATTAAAAAAACAGACATGATGTATGGTGTACCCCCGTCTCGATATTTTCAACAATCACGGTGTGAAAGTGATCCACATATCCGCTCTCGTACTCTTTCCGTCATCGACAAATAGTATACGTATGGGAGAGGATGTAAGGTGGTATAAAAAAGGTTCCCGCATCACGTGGCCTGGCAACCGGCGACGCCCGTTTCCGACGGAAAAACAACACGTGATACCTACAGCCCTTTGGAGGAAATTACAAAACCATTGTTTCCAAATTTCAAGCCGTACAAGTACGAAACAAAAAGTCGTCGAAGTTTGCGAAGCCAAATATTAGTTAAAAAGTTCTGTGGAACTGGAATAATGACTGCAGGGCGGGGTGGTCGAGATCGATAACGTAGTCACGTTTTTATAATTTCGAAACGGTTTCAAATATGAAAATGGACACATAGATTCATACATTTCATAAACATAAAATGCATTGTTGCAAAATGCTTTATGCAAAGGTATCAAAATCCAATTTCAATATTACGAATATCTTTTTCGTGCAATCGTTTTCTACGATCCCCTTTGTGCTTGTCCCGCTTAATAATGACAAACGGCGGATCGTGGAAACTGCGAGCCAATGCTTTTATGTTCTTCTATTAAAACTAAACCATTTATTCAATACATTTTTTTATTCAGTCATCGAATTTGGAATGCGACTAAGAAAGACCTTTCGCTCGCTCTACCTGGTGAGAGGGTAAGGATGTCGGCGGATGTATCGGGGCCGGGAGCATGTGTTGGATGCTATTTACGTAAGGTAGGACGAGGCGAGGCGTCGTTAGGGCATTGTGCAAGTAGGTAGGCCGGGCCAGCCCAGGTGCGCGCGCGCTTTTTGTGCGGCCTTCCGGCGCGGCGCGGCGGCTGCGCGCGCACCTGCCGCCGTCAGCTGCCGCCCGCGCCGAACCTCGCACGCGACAACAAAGCGCTCAACAACAACCTCGATTCCGACCCTGACGCTTACACATGCTCTGCAAAAGGTCGCCAACCTTTCCACGTCTAAATTCACTAAAATACCTTCTCAGTAACAGGATTTAAAAAGCTCTATTGAATGAATTAAAAATTCGCGTCGTCTCGGTCCCTCGGTAAACAGGTAAACTCATATGCGACGACATTAACAAAAGAACAAAGGTATCCGAGCAGCTGATCGTAAAAAAAATAACAAAGAATATAAAGCAAGATTTCAGGTAGAATTTGAAAAGATGCTATCCCTGTTCTTACACAGAAATTAAACGGTTCTATAATGCTCGCTTTGTGGGCAAATCTCTGTACAAATTATTCGAGTAGCTAGCAGATAGCTAGCCACCAATATATTGTACCGTTTGACATACATTATATCAGCATGGAAACCCAATACCGAACGAACCGAGATTGGAAAGTTAAGGAAAATACGATGTCGCTGTTGAATCCCAGAAAATGGCTCTAGAATACCCGCTTTGCGGGCGAATCAATATATACAAGATTGATTCGAAAAGCAAAACCAATTGGCAAATAGCAGAGAGAAAACACACCACGGACCGACCCGAGATTGTGAAGTTAGAGCTTGTATAATATAACTTCCGTCCAAAGTTGGACGAGCGGTAACCGATCCGGCATGCACTCGGTAGTTATGCAGACCGTTGTTTGTTCCTAACAGTTATGCGATCGCAAAATCATATTTTCTCATTTAAAACTTTGGCGGAGTTAAAAGCTTTTGCTCCCGGGCTTCATCGCTTCACTGTAAAAGTGAAATTGCATTATTCTCCTCCGTGAGTTGTAGAATAATCTTGTTTTCGTCCGACAATGTAGCCCGGAAAATGAATTTTCCAGTGGACACGTTATTGGTATTTATACCTAACGTATCGTTTTCTAAAATATTTACACGACAGGAATTGATATAATTTCACATTCATTTTCTTTCGTTTCAATGTCTTGTGAATAAAGATACATGTTCAAAACTAGATACCTAACACAATAAAGGATTGATATGTTGAATTGAAATCCTGGGCTTCGTCATATTATGTATAAAAAGTATGGAATGTAAAATTATAAAGTTTATGTGGAGAATGAAACTCCATAGGCCCCTTAAGGGTAGATTTTAAAGGTTTACTGCAATGAACGAAACATCCGTCGAGTACATTAAAGGTAGAGATATAAAGGTAAGGCCGCGGCAGCTGCTCTCACATCTGTCCTTCATCCTCGATCGAAACCACGTGGCACCATTACTTTAACATAAAAACTAACTATAACTGCATCTTGGACAGATGACTGTTAACATCTTGTTAAAAGCACCATCTGCTGCGATCACTGAACGAACATTTTCGTAAAAATATAGTCTATGAAGGATGACATTTTACTTTCAATGGCGTATTTACCAGTCTTTGGATAACAGCTTGCATATTGATTGCTAAATACAAAATTTAGCTTATAATACTTAAATCTTGATACATTTAAGATTTTAAAATGCTATAGCTCCTTTTGAGATTCGAGGCATGGGAGTCGGGGAACCGCGGCAGATTCTTGTTGGCAGCAATCACACGACTCCTTAGATTTCGTTGGAACCTATACCTAGTTTTACATGTCTTGATTTTTTTGTGCATTTTGTCAAAAAACATGTTCTTTCATATTTTTTTTCATTCTTTCGCAAGAAATATGATTATGATTCTTTCTTTTTTATTTGAATTTGAATGTGTGCAAGGATGAATGTGAAATGTAAAAACCGGGCAAGTGCGACACTCGCGCACGAAGGGTTCCGTACAACTATGACATTTGGGTACGGAACCCTAAAATGATTTACATCCAATTTTTAAATTTGATAGGAAAATGTGAAATATTTAGCTTCGATCCTTCCTCCCTTCATACGACCACACAACTCAAAAAAAAAAAGAAAAAAAAACTTTGGCACAAAGAAAATCTGAAACTTATAAGAAACTCTTTGGTAAGTGAAGGCAGACTGGTATTATTTGACAGACAGGGCGGCCATTTTGAATTCCACGACCTACTCGATTCCCTTGTAGTTTTTGAAACACGTTTGTTGTATGGGAGCCCCTCTTAAATATTTGTTTTATTTTGTTTTTAGTATTTGTTGTTGTAGCGGCAACCGAAATACATCTTCTGTGAAAATTTCAACCGTCTAGCTATTACGGTTCATGAGATACAGCCTGGTGACAGACGGACGGACGGACGGACGGACAGACAGACAGACAGACAGACAGACAGACAGACAGACAGACAGACAGACAGACAGCGAAGTATCAGTAATAGGGTCCCGTTTTTACCCTTTGGGTACGGAACCCTAAAAACTACGCCAGCGCTTACCTCTCTCAACTCCTTTATCTTGGCTCCAGCTTTGCCGATGACGCAGCCGGCACGACTCTGGTGGATCAGTAGACGCACGTCCAAGTCTTCGTTGTGTCCTTTGTTTGGAGGTCCTGGCTGTTACATACATAATAAATAAATAAATCTATGGTAGTTTTTAAAAGTGAGTAATTGCTAAGCGGACTTGTCCGGCTCGGTATCGGCTTAGGCTGGGGCGGCCATTTACGAAGACATCTTAGACCACATCGTCACTGACCAACCTATCGATTAATTATTTTAAAAAAAAGTATACGTACGTCAGCCAAATTCGGGAGCACATCTTTGATAATTTCCATAATAGTATCGACATCTTCCGCAGATATTGTCAAAACTCTGAAAACGTACAAATAAATCAGACAACCGACAAACGAGAGAGACGAAAAATTAAGAAACAAATCCACAACACAATATTGATTTACGGTAAAAGATAATTCAACGGTCAGGGAGGTCTTTTAATGCCGTAGTGAAGCATGATTGTGAACACTAAACAGTAAAATGAGGAGCGATCGCGAGCGCTAGGAGAAGTGGCTGATTGAAATCAAGGCCTAGGATGCCCTAGGAGTTGAAGTGGTAGCGTGTAATGAGCGGGAAGCAGACGCAAAGGTCGCGAACAGAGATAACGTGTCAACACGACCGACACGAGTGCTGGAAGCGCCTATTTATCAAAAAGTCTTCATCTTCCTGACTGTTGACGAGTGTAAAGAGGTCACTCGGAACGTTTATAAGGTAGTTGAGAGTAGATGTTGCGATATATGTTTACCGTTCGGGGCCGGGGCAATCTGGGACTGTTATAGAGGCTTTGTACTGCGTGGCGGGGCGGCGGGTGCGGGGCAGCGGCGTCCGGAGCGGGACCGGCAACCAAGACCAAGCTGTAGCCGCGATTCTCGCACCACATCGACATAACCAACACCCGTAGCGTAACGCTATATTCATCGCAGAAGACTATGTCGAACCGGAAGCTCACCAATTCGAAAGCTTTCGTAGAAATGGACTAGTTAGAAATCGAGACGTAATTTTATTTCCTATTCTAGTACTTACTATTTAAAACACATAATACGTAAGCGGTCAGGGCCCGTGAAACCCTGAAACCCACCGCTATCGGTCTATGAACGATATGCATTTCGCACCAAAACGAAGAAAGAATTCCTAATTCCCAGAATGGGTGTTCTGCAATAATTGAAGAATTATTTAAAATTGGGATAGTAATGTTACACTGCGTATAATACGTCAATTTGCAGGCCAGTTTCAGTACCTCATGGTTGTTATCAGTGTTCATATAGCATACATTTTTAACAACATTATTGTAATTAAAGATATTATCGGTTTTAATCGCGTGAACAGAAGGAAAATCTAACATTATTGGGTTAAAAATTTTCAACATCTAGGGTTGAATTGAAACGAATTGTTTTAATCAGAAAATATCGAGGATAATAATTTACCGAAACATACATTTCGATTCCAAACTGGTTCACAGTTAAGCATTTTTTCGAATTTGACGAGCATCCGGTACGAAATCAGCTAAGCTAGATAATAGTCTGTCGATCGGGTATTGTTTGTCGATGAGGAGTTAGACGCGACGGCTACAAGCCTCAGGGGCGTCTCGGGGCGCTAAAGACCTGCAAACTGGCTGCCGGGGGGTTATTCTGTCTATGGCCTACGGACTAGCCGCTGTTAACCATCGATATATTTCTTCTGTATTCGAAAAATATCATCTTGAGTATCTCTACGGGAGCTAATGAGATTGGGTCATATTAGATCACTTCCGTACGAGACTCTGGGCGGTAACATTTTGTTTTATTAAATGGCGGACGTTATTAGGCACCTGTGATGAGAATATAAAAGTATAATAATTATATTAGATAAAAATTACATTAAGTTAACTATAAAACAAACAACTTAATCTACAATATTTATTTCTACTTAATACAAATTAGTATTCATAACTAGATGTAGTAGCTGTCCGATTATTTATAATTTATGCATGGCCGATACATATTCTAATTACAAAAAAATACCTTCTGTAAAAAAATGTGAGCGCCTAATTAAAAAGCCAATTATTAAGTTACTCAGAATGGTTGAAGCAAGAATGGTAGTTACGAATATTGTACCGTGAAACATATACAATTTTAGATGTATTTTAGGAATTAATTAGCTACTGTACCTAATGTAATTCTAAATACTGACCTGATTCCTCAGTTTCGTAATGTTAGTTCCGCCTTTACCGATGATTGAACCGGCAACCTGATGTGAATAAAGATAATTCATTGTTTTATAAGCAGCGCCACACGATTTCTTCCGAATAAGTCCCGACCCCTCGAGAATTCCCAAAAAACTCTTTTACCCTAAGATATCATGTCTCTAGGACCAGCGATTTAGGCTGTGCGTTGTTACAAAGGTGTTTTATTTTTAGACGGGTAGGTGGTCCTAGAAACGCTGTAGCTACGTAAAAACGTTCTTTTGACACCTTTCCTTATTCATAATTAACATCTGCATTTTGTTTTTAAATTAGTTTTAGTGATCGACATAAGTGTCGTTTTTCGAAAAGGTTATTTATTTATTACATAAATCGATGTGGATTTAAATTTAAAAAAAAATAAGGCCACCCTGGGAGACCAACACGGGTTGAAGTATAATAAAAGTTTGCAAATCGCAAAAAACTATCCTCATATATTTTGTACTGAAATCAAGATAAACCATTGTTCTGTCAACGCGGGAATGAAATTTTCGTTAAATTTAGCTACAGTGATTCTAGGACTCTCCCCTTATTGGTTGTGTAAAAACAAAACATCCTGTTTAGTTCAATTAGTGAACCAGTCATTACTTTGAAGTTCATAGGTTTAGATTACACTATTAGATCTCCTGAATGTTAACAAAACAGTGTTATTTTTAGTAGTTGCGGTCACAGTACAGTGACACGACTCTACCAAATCTGTAACATAGTGGTCAGTGGTAAATTGGTAAGTAAAGAAAGAAAGTGTCCTCACCTTGCTCGGTATTAAAAACGTGATCTCGTCATCTGTGGGCCGCTGCCGCTTGTGGGCGGGGCCCTCGTCGCCGTACGCGTCACGCTTCATAGCTGACAGACAATGAGATAATACATTTATTATGAGAATTCAGACTACACATAGTCGTGCGAGTAAAGCAATGCCTGGCGCGGTTACTCCTCGGATGGGTGCTTTTGGGCGGCCTGAAAACTCTAACACTAGGTGAGCCAAGCCCCGCCACGCCACAAAGTCCCTATACGAAAAACGGTCGAACAAGAGCATCTACTTTAGTTTTATAAACCCCACAGTCCGTCCATCTTTTCTTAGGTCGTAGGTAGGTACTCTTCCCTTATATTTTTTTTACTAAAAATGTTTTCAAGAAGAAATACATCTTCAAAAATTCACTCTCACTGAGGCTCGAACCTGCGTTTATGCGTCTCCGTCGCAGCATGTTGACTTAGTACACCAGACGAGTCTATTATTTTCGACTGAGGCTTGGACACATCTACAGGAACCACTTTCCAGTGATTAACAATTATATTGAACACTAGCTGTGCCTTTTTCGAACACCTACCTATCGCTGTGCAAAAATCCACATTTAAACGGGCGACCAGGTAAGTACACAAGCTGACAGGCGCGGCAGCGCCTTACAGCATCAGTATTACGATGGGCTACGATTAGTAGGAGGAATGACGTTCCGCGTGCTACCTACTTTATACACACATACGGTATTTTAGGAATTTTCGGATCCGGAAATCATGTTGATTCCACACAACATATACTTTATTAAACAACGGGGTATTTACCATGTTTAAACTTGTTTTCTAACGGAGCTTGCCATGTAGGTTTAAAATAGAACATATACTTTATCAAAACAAAATTTAAAATTATTAAGTTAAGGTAAAAATACACTATTTCCGGATAACCAGACTTGATATCCGGATAAAAGCCTATATATGTTGCGCAACGTCTAAAAATATCTGCATACCAAATTTGGTTGAAATCGGATAAGCCGTTTCCGAGATTATCGGGCACAAACAAACAGACAACCAGAAAAAATCTACTGCGTAATAGATACCCATACAATTTATATTACTTTTTCATCATACAAAAAACAGACTCCGCTGAGGTACGTGTTTATTATATGTACAGATAATCGCTAAGACTTTTCGATAAAGTCAATTTGGACTTCTTCCCAGAAAGTGCCTTCCGTAACTACGTTTTCAAAATTGCACTAACAACTTCCCTATCTAACCACACTAATAAGACAATTTCCGGTTTCCCCTCTCATTCCAAGATATAAAAGTTTACCATTTTATTTTTGTGAGTACAAGTTTTGCAATAAACGTAAAATCACAAATATTAGCCGACTTGATTTCGCCATGGTATAATTTTTTCTTTGTCTATGATCGTGTTTTTGCAATAACGTCAAAGCTTATTTCCTTAATAATCGTAGAGTAAGAAATGAAGGAGTATCAAAATGTTTCTGATTCGGTCATAAACCTAATAGTCCATTGAAATATTACATTTTTTTGGGCTCCGCGTGCATTTGTCAGAGGACGCAATTTTATTTTTAAGATATGATTGATTGATTAATTCTTCATTGTAACACCAAAAACAAAAAATTACAATAAAAAGAAAAACATAAACAACTTTAATCTAGGTGGCACAATGGGCGGCCTTATCGCTTAAAGCGATCTCTTCCATGCAACCTTTGGGTGGACAAGAAGCGAAAAAAGATGAAAGGTAAGGTGTTTGGACAGGAGAAAAGGTACTTGAAAATATAAAATAACTAGCTGACCCGGCAAACGTTGTTTTGCCTTATAAATTATAGATAGTAGCCGATTCTCAGACCTACTGAATACGTATACAAAATCTCATAAAAATCGGTCAAGCCGTTTCGGAGAAGTACGGTACGGTAACTAACACTGTGACATGGAAATTTTATATATTAGATAGTATCACACATATACTAAAGGTAGTGAAATACACAAAATTTTAAGTTATTTTATACATATTATATTATTTTTTAGATATCAAGGGGGGGTTAGTTTAAAGTTAAATAATAGTTTGTGGGGTTGTGGCTCTTGTCCCACGGCCGCCTTCTTGGAAAAAAGGGGTTCAAATGGTTTTTATGGTTTATTTGACGAACTATAGGTCTCACAAAAAAAAATATTGACATTTTGTATTGCAAATAAGATTATCTACAACTTTTGTTAAGTAACTTTTAGTCGTAGAACTAAAAATAAAAAGTTATAAGCGAAAATCCATTAAAACTTAAGAAACAAATTCTATTGGTCATTTATGAACCGATTTTGATGATTATTTTTTTGTTTGGAAGGTAGAAGTCCCAAGGTGGCTGTATAAAAATTAGATATGGATCGGACGAGGATCTTTGGAGTGATGAGCAGAATAGTTGCTCAGAAAGTAGTAAATTACTTACTTTTGGACTTTTACCAGTAGAATCAGACCCTATGCTGCTGGTTAGGGATTGATGAAGCGCTTATAACTTTTTATTTCTAGTACTACGACTAAAGTTACTTAACAAAAGTGGTAGATAATCGTATTTGCAATACAAAATGTTAATTTTTTTTTTGTGAGACCAATAGTTCGTCAAATAAACCATAAAAACCATTTGAACCCCTTTTTCCAAGATGGCGGCCGTGGGACAAGAGCCACAACCCCACAAACTATTATTTAACTCTAAACTAACCCTCCTTGATATCTAAAAAATAAAATTGCGTCCTCTGACAAATGCACACTCAAATGTAACTTTTCAATGTACTATAAATAAATAGACCTATCGGCCACTAAACGGTTCATTTCATTTCGACATTTTTGAAACTTACTTTAAAGGGCTGAGCATATTTAACGCAATGGGTGAAATGAAAATATTGTAAGAAAGAACTGCGAAATGCAACAAAGAAAAGTAATAAGTCTCGTAAACTTACCACTTGAACCAACGCAACGTAAGTCCCTCATAGCATGCCATACCTACACCTGCCGTCAGGTGCATAAACATAATATAAGCATTATTATGTTTATGTTTTTGTAACGTAGCCAAGTAAATGTTGGATTATGTAAATGTGGAGGGCGCCACCGTGTTTGAGCGGCGTCGACGCTCGTTCCGGATTCATAGCACCTGCGATTTAAGCGATATCAGATCGCCAACTACCTACGCGATACACATCTTCTTTATTTGAAGAACAAAATTGGCTTGAATAAGTTTAAAAGGAATTAATTGAGGACCTGTTTATAGCTTAGCGGTGAGGAATAAGTATTAGCTAATCAGGAATAGGTAATAAATAATTAAAATCACAGACGGACAGACAGCGAAGTCTCAGTAATAGGGTCCCGTTTTTACCCTTTGGGTACGGAACCCTAAAAAGCCCTTTATTTCTTACAGCAACTATAAATTTACATAGTTAGTTAGGCTTAGATTATATTTAGTTTTAGTTAGTAGTTTTACTTAGTTTTATATAAATAAATATTAAAAAAAAACCTTAATAAATAAATATAGGTAAGTAAATTAAGTAAAAAAACAGGTACTAAAAATTAAAATCATCTCTACAGTGCACTCTACCGCCCATACCCCCTCAATATGCATATCGTTTAATACTATATTTGCTTAAAATATGTTTGTGCTTGTATTGTGTTTATTCATTTGCAAATGCTAACGGACTGTTTTTATATATTTTTTTAAATTAATGACACCGGCAAGAGTTCAACTTGCGACCACAAATTTTCCTTACAGTTTAGCGGAAATTTGCTCTTTTGTGGTCTCCTAACATCACGGTATTTTAAGGCCACATCGTCGACTTACGATCAGCACCCTTATTATCTATATAATTTTTGGATAGAACTATGCAGTAGGTACATCCCTTCGACATAACGTGGTAATCCCCAGTGAATCACCAAGCACTCATAGCTGTATACGTTTTATCAAACAATTGTGCTGGTGAGATTGTGGTCTCTGGTCAAACGCTACCCAACTGATACTCAACTATTCTATTTAATAAATATTTTTTTATTAATTTTAATTTTCTTTTATACCATTCCCACTCTTAAAAGCTTATTTTATTTACGCAAAACAGTGAATAAAAAGGCCTTTTACTCACGCTGTTTGGTGTTTGAATTTAGAACACAATTTACTAGTCGTCCATCTAAATGCAACCTCCTTGCGTGAAAAAAACTTGATACAAACTCCTTGCGCTAAGAATACTCGACATTCAAATTCTTTTTAGGGTTCCGTACCCAAAACATAAAAACGGAACACTTTTACTGAGACTTCGCTGTCTGTCTGTCCGTCTGTCACCAGGCCATATCACATAACCTGAGGTAGTTAGACAGTTGAAATTTTCACTATAGATGTATTTCTTTAGCCGCTATAACAACAAATAGATAAAAAAAACTTTTATGTGATTTTGACATAAATACGCAATGACACCGCGATGTATTTTCACCACTAGCACTTTTTACTATCTAGTGATGAATTGAGACTGGCGCCAGTGGTAAAATAACGTTCGCGTTGCGTTCACGGATTGGTGGCCGGTCCAGTGTTCATTTCAGGGTTTCGTACCCAATTGTGATAGTGGTACGGAAACCTTCGTACGCGACGCGAGTCCGACTTGACCGGTTTTTTTTTCTCGTAGTCATGGTATAAATAAATTCTGTGAACAACACACAGCGCCATCTAGCCCCGTGGTAAGCGACTAAACTTGTGTTACGGTGACTAGACAACGGATATAATACTTATATTTATTTTTCTTTTGTAAATACATACATATTATACATAGAAGGACACCCAGACCAGACACAAATATTTATTTTTAAGCATAAATACTTGCACCCGGCGGGAATCGAACCCGCAACCTCCTGCATTGCAGTCGCGCTCTCGCACGACGCGCCACAGAGGTCGTCGGTATAAAGTATAGTATGCAACTCTTGAATAAAGAACGGATTTACATTGAGGGCCATGAATCACTGGCGTCGCTCAGGATTCTAACACTTGAATCACTCGCTACGCTCGTGATTCACCTATGGCCCTCGCTTTAAATCCGTCTTTTATTCACTAGTTGCATAATATACTATTTATCGCTAAAAGAAAACTACACTCCAAAAATCTATGCTACCTGCCTAAGGTATTGGATATTGAACAAACACCCTTGTAACGTCAAGCATGTCAGTCAGGGCGTATGGTAATGCGAACCGAACGGTGGGCAGGTGACGAGTTCACCGACACACTAAGCAGGTGTCTGCCGCCTTCCTACAACTTCGCAAACTAAACCCTGTGCCTTCAACGACCGGTCACCTTCATAATTTCCTGTAGATACACTCCAAATATACTACCCTCGTGTCATTTTAATTGATGCAAATATCGTTATTAATTTTTAGTTAAGTTGTATTTTCTTGTTTAAATCCAGAAATATCTGCTTTGTAGACTAGACTATTCTAAGACAAAAAAAAATTGTAATAGTAGCAATCCGCCTGGGTTTCGAACGTATGTTAATTTTAAAATAATGGTAAAAATTGTATCAAAATTCGTTGATTTACAAGAAATTAGCAGAAAATTATAGAGAGACGAAAACAACGAGTTCGCTTTAATTAAACTGTTTAATTAAGGAGATTGTTTATGAAAATAATTAATTTAAATATCAACTTAAAGAATGAATACTACATTTTTATCAAACCATTTACTAATGGACATTAAATTTGATCGAAAGAAACATAATTTAAGACAGTTTTCACAATGATCCATTTATCACTGTCAAATTACAGTAAAACCGAACCGTCTGAATTTTCTTCGCGAAACAGTTATTGGTCTGACAACGAGGTTAAGGCCGTGCGAAGACGAGCATAGATTCTGGTTTGAATAGAGCAAGGGACCGGATCGGGCCTTAACGAACCTCCTTGACACCGGCAGGTGTTCGTAATACAATGACGGAGGGCCCGTCAAAGCATCGCTCCGCGCAAAAAATACGTTAAAAATATTCAGGTATCTGCGCCGCTTAAAATGTCATAGCCAGCTGTCTCACCTGCCGGGTCTTCATCGCTTTAACTTACTTTATCAATCGCTTGGTGTGTACTTAGTTCTAGACAAAGCGCCGGGGCGAACTAACTATTAGGTAAACTGTAGTTTTACTTATCAATAAATTAACTAAAAAATCTAATTAAAAACGAAATAAGACAGTAATAGCTAGCCAGTTATTAGTTATACAAATAGTAACTTATGATAAGGTATCAGGACAAAGACATTTATAATAGAAAATCAATAACAAAAACCAACCTTTAAAGAGGCTCCTGATCTCCAACTCCCGATTCTATAGACTACAGACATATTGAACCAAATATACAACAGGTAAAAAAAAAAAAATTATAAAACAAGTCCGTACTTACCCAATTATCTGGAGTGCGACGCCCGCGTATTCACCTGGAACAAGAGATATGTAGTATATTAAAACCGATACTAATACATGTGCCAAATTATCAAATACGTTTTAGAATAATATGGTTAACAAATATCCATAAAAGGACCTACATTTTTTGAAGGGGGTTAATTTAAGGCAATTGTTTCGCGTGTAGCCAGATCGAGGCTTCCGAGTGGACTGAGTTCGTTGGGGCTCTGTTCGGGCGTAAGTATGGCACCCCCGAGACTTCTGGGCGCCGGTGGTGCACATGCGCGGTGCCTGCCGCCCCGTCGATAACACCCTTCCTCTCATTGTGGCCCGGAAACAACTTAACGAGTCACGCCGTCACGCCGCAAGACGACACCTACAACTCACTCTCTGACTCAACCTACATATTTCCTACAATGCTAGTTTTTTACTTGCAAAGACTGAAATATTGATAGACGAAAGTCTGACCAACAATACCAAATCTATTGCAAATTGCAAGAGAATCAATAATGACAACCAAATTCGCTTGAACTCTCTACAAATAACCTCATGAAACTCCTCTGTATTAGTCGCGACTAACCGTTGACGGGGGCCCGGACTGTAGATTTTGTCCAAATCGGCAAAGTTTGCCCTCAACAAGAAGAAATGATAGCCAGTCTTTATTTCGTTTTTGTAAATCTGTACTAATGTCTCTCAGCAGGTAAAGTATCACCAGAATCCCAGTTAATGGCGGCCCTAATTACCCCTATGCTTATAATGTCCTATAGCAATCCATTAATGCTAAGTAGCAGTCTATTATTATGATGATCAACAAGGTTTTTTCCCCTATCGAAGAACGTGCCTGATGATGACAATAAATATTTTTTCTTTCTTTCAGGGGCACCTATCTAGGTACCTATTTATTCTCCTATGATATTTTATCATAGGAAACTTTATGAATCCTAATAATAGCAATAATAAACAACATTACTAATCAAATGGATTTCCCATTTGGAAATAACTAAAACTCTTACACTAGGTACCTATTGGTATTAAATACTACGTATATACAGGGTGGTCCAACTAGAAGAGAATTTTCGACCAAAGAATTTTTAAATATTTTTTTTGCTATGATCCTCTAATGATAGACCAATAAAAATGATAGGGTAGATAGCTAATGAAGTAAGAAAGTTTTTGAAGTTAGTTTGGAAAAAAAAAATAATAGGCGGGTTTTTCTTTTAATTGCTCTTTAAAGTGCTTATAGCGTTTTGTCTACGCTCTCTTTATGAAATACTTTTTTTATTTGTAACAGTTTGGTTAGTGTTACGCCTTTTTTTGTAACAGGTAACATGGCCCTATTATTCAGCTCCACATTTGAAAAGAAATCAGCCAATTATCTAAATTATTGCAGTTAGTATAACCAAATAGGTCTCAGTGGTCGCATTTTAGTAGAAAATGAGAAAAAAGGCCATAACTCCTAAACTACACAAAAATCGCAGAACATACATGGGGTATTTTCGGATGACCCCAGGTCTGAGGAATCTAAAAAAAGTTTATTGACGTCACTAGTTGGACCACCCTGTATGTATGTATGCCCTACATAATTATTGATCAATAAATTATAATTTGATCACTGACATGCTTTTAATGACAGTTGGGCAGTGCTACAATTATTATAATTAAAAACAAAAATACTGAACTTCTGTTATCGTTCGATTTTTCTCACGAGCTCAAATAGAATAGACTAACCCTGTACTTGTTTGCTTTATTCCTTTGTCTTGACTTCACATTTAGGCTTCGGCCATATGCCCACGCCCAGACTGAATAGAACAGAATAACATTTTGGCTCTTTGTGCTCTACTACCTAATTCATCTCTAGTGTGCAGAAAATTAAGAGGCAATGAGGTGAAAAAGGTTTGCTCCTTCTGATAAACTTTCACACACTGCTTCCCAAGTCTTGTAATTACGAAGTAATTTACATAAGTTTTTGGAGAGTTCAGTCTAAATATTAAGCATCCGAGTTGTTGGCATGCAAGCTTGTCGTTAGGAGCCCCGCTAATGTACTTCAACTTAACAAATTGATCGCCCCGGTTAGACGCTACCTAGATTACCGTCATATGATAAACTAGATGGTACATCATACATAACATAATCGATTTAATATCCATATGTCGCATCAATTCCATTATTTCGTGAGATTGTTGCGGGGGTTCCAACTAGTGTTACCTAGGTATAGGTAAACCTATCGATTATTATCAAACAATACAAACAGTATTGAATATTGATTGAAATAGGAGGATAATCTATCGATGCTATCAATAGTGCAAACATGTCGATGCCTACTGTGGATTCAGTCAACCGTATCGATATTTCAATCGTTTGAAAGACTATACTATAATTTCACTTAGCAATTTGCCTATGAACTTAAGAAATATCTAAAACTGACTTGCGCCAACTTGTCAGTAAATGGATTGGTAACACGGTAATAATTGCGAGCATTTTTTAAAAATACGGGCGGGCGCAAAATTGAAAAAATAAGCTGACTCTGAAACTAGGAAGTATTTTAAAATCATTTGATAAAAGATCAGAAATGAAATCCTCAGGACTAATTTATGTACTTGAAATATTTCTTAGAAATGTTTTAATTACTTTAAACTCTTCTATGGGAAGCTGTATAAAGAAAGTCGAACTAATTAGTGGAGTTTGAAAACAATTAAAATTTTACCAAGCTGTACCAATCGCAAAAAAAACTTACAGAAACAGAAATGAAGAAATTTATATAAATAGACTCTTAAAAGGTCAAGACGTACTTCTCAATACAAGAGTTGAAAGAAAAACCTATTTTGCACCCCTTAACATTATCCAATTCCGGTGTTTTTTTTTGTGTTAAGCTTTAGAGATATTCCCACTTATTCGAAAACACAAGTTAACTGCTTGAAAAAAAAAGGGTTAACGAACCCTTGTTTTAAAAAACTAGGCGTAAAAACACAAATAAAAAATTGCAAAACCTACGAGCCTACGATATTGAAGCGTAAATTTGCCCCGTCTTGCGTGGCATAATATAGACTTCACAATAAAGTGGTTTGTAATCTATATAACAGAAAAAATCGTTTCAAAATCGGCTCAGCCGTTTCTGGGAAAAATGATGACACAGATACCAGTGTCATCATTTATAGTACCTATCTGTGTTCGCCGAGAGAACTTACGTAAACAGATCAATACTAAGTAGTGGTAAAATAAGCAACATATTTCAAAAATCTGATCAAGTCGATCTGATCAAAAACAAGTCTTTATGTTTTTCCTAAACGGTGGAAATGGAACGAATTCCTTCCGATCCGTCGTTGGAGGCTGTACCGACCTTCATATTGAAACACGGACGACTCCGCTTACTAGCCCTTTGACTGCTCAAACACATAAAGTATGTTGTTTTTGCGATTTTTAAAAGCACTAACTTTTTTCATCATCCAAGGGGTGTTCCCGGTTGCATCCCTCTCGTAAGCCCAAGCACCAAAAATATGTTTTAACTGGTTATAACGTAAAAAGCTCTGCGTTGATATATAATATAGTGCAGTCAGGCAGTTAGGACTTTAAATTTTATAATTATAGATTATACCTACTAACTGTCCCGACAAGAAGTTTTCCTGTCCGTTAAATATAAAAAAAACTACAACCCTACCCTACCTCTATCCTATTTTTTTTTAGGTGTGGACAACCCTTATCTTTTAAGGGTATGAAAAATAGATGGTAGCCTATTCTCAGACCTACTGAATATGCATATAAAATTTCATAAAAATCGGTCAAGCCGATTGGTTTCGGAGAAGTATGGTAGGTAACTAACATTGTGATACGAGAATTTTATACATAATTATATAAAATTACATGAATAACGGCCAGTAGTCAAAAAGTAAATAAGGAGATAGTTTTCATATCTGCGAGCAAAACGAACCTACAAAAATAATTTGTCCTGAAGTTATCATTCGAGTAAGATTGAGGTAAATACGTAACCAATCTACTTAAAGCAATTCGAGTCACATTGACATGGAAAATCTATTAGATAGAGGCCAAATATTGTAAATGACTTCCATAAGGCGGACGGTCATCAACAGTCCATCCAAATATTCGTGGCGATCAAACAAGCGCGATATGTATGTTTGGACTACATTTCATTTTCATCAAAGTATTGTATAGTGCAGGACGGATAATTAGAATCACAGGGGACAGAATTAACATCAATGTTTATAGTTTTTAGGGTTCCGTCCGTGCCCAAACGGGATCTTTTACTAAGACTCAACTGTCGTCCGTCTGTATGTCTGTCACCAGGCTGTATCTCATGAACCGTGATAGCTAGATAGTTGATATTTGCACAGATGATTTTTTCCAAGAACAAAATAAATTAAATAGTTAAGTGGGCTTCCCATGCAAAGACGTGTTTTTAGTGTTCCGTAGCCAAATGGCAAAAACGGAATCGTCATGTCTGTCTGTCTGTCCGTCTGAACGAACTGTCTGAAAGAACTGAAACTCAAAAAAAAAAATTCATCAAACCTATACATGTGGGGTATCTATGGATAGATCAAAAATGATGTTCAGGTTTCTAATATCATTTTTTTCTAATCTGAATAGTTTGCGCGACAGACACTTCCAAAGTGGTAAAATGTTGGCCCCCCCTGTAACTTCTAAAATAAGAGAATAATAAAACTAAAAAAAATGTATGATGTACATTATACTATGCAAACTTTCAACGAAAATTGGTTTGAACGAGATCTAGCTAGAAGTTTTTTTTAATACATCATAAACTGTAAATCGCAATTTTCCTTTCATTCAATTCAAAAATGTACGGAACCCTTCGTGCGCGAGCCCCACTCGCACTTGGCCGGTTTTTATTATATGGGAACGGAAAACTTCGCCCGCGAGTTCGACATGCACTTGGCCGGTTTTTTGATGTTCCACCGTCCCCGGCGCCATCGCGCCACTACAAAATATTTCTTTTCTTAGGCAACCTTAATTGTGAAGGCTTGCAGATCATTTAAAATATTAGATCTTCGTGCGACACTGGCTATTTGTGTCCGTCCACTCTTTTTGATTTGATTATGTCGATTTCAAAATGATTCATCTTCATCTAAAAATTTGCCAATCACGGCTTTTTTTGGGAAAATAAGGCATACTCAACTTTCTTTTTTACAAACTTATTTTAACAGACAGACAGTTAGTTACTTTCGCGCTTATAATGTTAGTAAGGATAGTATAGGGAAGGGTTATAGTATAGTACTGATTATTGCTCCGGACTCCGGTGCCACTATAGTCCTAGATAGGTACGCGAGAATGTGAATCACGTGATCACTGTAAAAAAAACTCCCATGAGTTTAATGTGTCTTCTTCTCATTGGAGGTCGCGTTTCGAAGACACTAGATTACTGACCATTCAAAACGATCATGTGAATATCTTTTTAAATAAACATATTATTGGATTTGAATTTCATACAGAGACGTTAATTTATGGCAGTTTAACAACTGCCTCATCAGAATTAGCTGCAGAAGTAAATATCTAATCTAAAGTGATTTCGATTCTAATTTCGTGTCCGTCATTACAATAACGTATGTATGCACACATAACTTTTTATGTTGGTCGGTATTTGTCAATAGCTAATAGCTAATAGCCAACCGATGAAGCGACGTAGAAGACAATCGTTGCTACGGTTACAGGATGTCAACATCGATGAGCCGCACTATTATATAACTAGGTAGATAAATTATTACTTAGAAGTATCATTATTACTCAGCCTTACTCTACTCATTAATAAAATTAGTAAAAAGTAGAGATAGAGGAGTTTGTTTTAGAACCATACCAATCCAGACTAATATTTTACACATTTATTTTATAAAATTAAACTCATTTGCTTGTAGTAGTAATAGTTCAGGATCCTTGGTACATTTTTGTAATCGATTACTTAACTATCAAGCTACCTAATTTTTGTGAGTAGCTTCATTTTGATGAGACGCCCCACAATTTCCTATACAAAACTCGGTTGTGGTAGATAACAAAGGTAGGAGCTGTACTACTACTTTTGAGCGTAGTACCGGGATAACGTACAATTCAATTTGTAGGACTATATGACTGTAAAATTATATATGCAACTAGCTGACCCCGCAGACGTTGTCCTGCTCGTTAAATAATACGTCATCGTCATACGTCATCGCTGAGTTTGATTTTGATTTTCCAGCTTTTCTTTTAAATTTTTCCTGATTTTTTTTTTGCTATAAACCTCACGGAGCCCGAGACCTTTCCAACGAATGCAAAACCGTGGAAATCGGTTCGTGCGTTCTGGAGTTATAGCGTCAGGAAGGAAAACCCGACTTATTTTTATATAGTAGATTATATATTATATATTATACTAGAAAACCAGGCGAACTCCGTTTCGCCACCAGATGGCTTCGTTTTATGTAACATTTCGTTTGGTGATTAAAAGATGTAGAATTTTTTTTTTGTTTTATATTTGAAAAGGAAAAATATTATTTCATTTATCGTACGTCGTCGTCATACGTCATCGTCATACGTCATCGTCATACGTCATCGTCATACGTCATCGTCATACGTCATCGTCATACGTCATCGTCATACGTCATCGTCATACGTCATCGTCATACGTCATCGTCATACGTCATCGTCATACGTCATCGTCATACGTCATCGTCATACGTCATCGTCATACGTCATCGTCATACGTCATCGTCATACGTCATCGTCATACGTCATCGTCATACGTCATCGTCATACGTCATCGTCATACGTCATCGTCATACGTCATCGTCATACGTCATCGTCATACGTCATCGTCATACGTCATCGTCATACGTCATCGTCATACGTCATCGTCATACGTCATCGTCATACGTCATACGTCATCGTCATACGTCGTCGTCTCGTCATACGTCATCGTCATACGTCATCGTCATAAGTCATCGTCATCGTCATACGTCATCGTCATACGTCATCGTCATACGTCAATGTCATACGTCATCGTCATACGTCATCGTCCTCGTCATACGTCATCGTCATCGTCATACGTCATACGTCATACGTCATACGTCATCGTCATACGTCATACGTCATCGTCATACGTCATCGTCATACGTCATACGTCATCGTCATACGTCATCGCTGAGTTTGATTTTGATTTTCCAGCTTTTCTTTTTAAATTTTTCCTGAATTTTCTTTGCTATAAACCTCACGGAGCCCGAGACCTTTCCAACGAATGCAAAACCGTGGAAATCGGTTCGTGCGTTCTGGAGTTATAGCGTCAGGAAGGAAAACCCGACTTATTTTTATATAGTAGAAGATAGCTGACCCCGCAGACGTTGTCCTGCTCGTTAAATAATACGTCATACGTCATGTCAAAATCGCTGAGTTTGATTTTGATTTTCCAGCTTTTCTTTTTAAATTTTTCCTGAATTTTCTTTGCTATAAACCTCACGTAGCCCGAGACCTTTCCAACGAATGCAAAACCGTGGAAATCGGTTCGTGCGTTCTGGAGTTATAGCGTCAGGAAGGAAAACCCGACTTATTTTTATATAGTAGACTAGCTGACCCGGCAAACGTTGTTTTGCCTTATAAATTATAGATAATTAAATTTTTCCTAAATTTTCTTTGCTATAAACCTCACGGAGCCCGAGACCTTTCCAACGAATGCAAAACCGTGGAAATCGGTTCGTGCGTTCTGGAGTTATAGCGTCAGGAAGGAAAACCCGACTTATTTTTATATAGTAGATTACGCTTACATTAAAAATGTGTGAGACATCAGGTGTTCCGAAGAACAAGCATAATACAGTAGTGTGAGAAAAACACAGGTGCACAGACAATCATGCAGTGCTGACCTAATTGCAGTAGCTCGCTTTTTCTCTACTCATTAATAAAATTTGTAAAAACTGGAGATAGAGGAGTTTTTTTGGAACCATATACCACAGTCCAGACTAATATTTTATTTTTAATCAGTTATTTTAAAATTAAACTAATTTCCGGTTTAATCGCGTTGCTTTTAGCAGTTATTTTAGGTTCGTTTTTACGCCTAAACCTGAAAACCAATTTCGAAGCAGTTTGCTGTATAGATATAATATATGGAACCTTGGGATGACCAATGATGAGAAAATAGACTAAGTACTTTTAACCTAAACAGCTTAGAGAGTAGCGAAGAGTAGGGAAGACATATGTAATGGAGTTTGAGAGTGGTTCCGCCAATGCTGAACTAACAACATCTAGCTGAGATATACATTTTTTTAGATCTAAATAATAGTCCAGGATCCCTGGTACATTTTTGCAAATTGATTACTATCAAGCTAGTTTTCCGTGAGTAGCTGCTTCATTTTGATGAGACACCCAACAATTTACTATACGAAACTCTAGATTGTGGTATAGTTATCTACCACAACCGAGAGGTAGTATCTGTACCACTACTTTTGAGCGTAGGACCGGGATAACGTACCACGCAATTTGTAGGACAATATGACTGCAAAATTTAATAGTACAGATCCTACCTCCGTTATCTACCACAATCGAGAGTTTCGTATAGGAAATTGTTGGGCGTCACATCAAAATTAAGCTACTCGCGGAAAATTTGCTTGATAGTAATTATTGCAAAAATGTACCAGGGATCCTGGACTACAACAAATATGTATGAAGAAATATATAATATAACTTGATACGACGCCCGACGAACGAAGGTGGTAAAGCCTTTAATATTTCCAACTGACCTACAGTAGAATTGTGGATAAGGTAGATAAAGTTTAAATAGAAAATTAGGTACCCATCAGAAAAATATAAAATTCGACACTTTTACAATCAAATATCTAAGTATAAGTAAAAAAAAATTGTATACGGAATTACGCTTACATTAAAAATGTGTGAGCCATCAGGTGGTCCGAAGAACAAGCATAACATAGTTGTGTGAGAAAAACACAGGTGCACAGACAATCATGCAGTGCTGACCTAATTGCAGTAGCTCGCTTTTTCCTTAGAAGTATAATTTTAAAAGGGAATAATTGTGACAGTGGCGAGGTCGGACTCGAAGTCTATAATTTGCCCCTAGCAGTCTGCTGAAATATTCAGGTAAGTGTGAGAACAGAGTGGGCAATAGCCACCCGTTTCAGCCGCCTTAAGACACCCTGTCGGTGGACAGTGGGGGGTTCACGGGAGACTCATGCCACACCGGCACCCGACGGTATCATACCTCGAGGCCATATCTACCTTCCAGGGAATACACAGATGTCTTCAAAGTTAATGGTCCACTTTAATGTAATTACAGAGTCAGTAATTCCTTACCCAATTATTCCAATAGGTATATCAACTCCAACAGGCGCAATAATTTCTAGGTATTTATTATTAATGTATGTAAAGCCTGCAGTTGTGAAATATTATACGTAAAAGGCTTATTCCCTAAATGGAGTACCCAGAAAGGCAACTCTTGTCAACGTTTAGAAGCGCAAAGCTGTCCCCTATTTTTTTTCTTTCTCTCTCGATAAAATTGTAGACAAGAGGAAAAGAGGTCTACGTTGGGCCTAATCTATTATTGATAGACGCTTTGGCAAAAGCCCTTTAGGAAAAGGTGAAATTCGATTATGGGTACTGTCGCAAAATACTTATCTCGTTACTTCAAACGTTATCGACATGTGATGCTGCGTATCAAAGTCTAACTGAATTAGATACAACAAGTTGGACAATGAGGAAAACGTTTTGCTTCAAGCAAATCGAATCAAGCCCGATTTCATCTAAACAACATTGTCACCCGGTGTACCTTTAACCTTTTACGATGAAAGACAAAAAAGTAATTGAATAATGAATATGTTCCACCAAACTTATAACGATAAATTGGGTTTGGTGATATTGTGAATACATTTTTACATAATAATGCAGCTGTTATACTATATACGTTTATAAAGGTTTATAATAACAGTTTGCACTTCATCCCGACTTTCGATATGAGTAGTAAAACCCTAAAAAGAGACCTTCGACGCGGTGTGTAAGTTTTATATCATAGAACCTCATCGATCAAGCATTATGAAATAACAGTACGGAATCCTTTTTACTATACCTACTACTTTTTCGTGAGTTTCATAATAATAACATTTTGATTTCTGCTCACAATTATTTAACAATTTTTAGCTATATAAACCTTAATCCCGACATCAAGAAAATTGCAAGAAAACTTTTCAGTTAGGTATATTTTAAGAAACCTTTAAAACTTGTATAAGCTTATAATATTGATAAATGAATTAATGAGGTTGCTATCTTCCATCCATCCATATTAATACGCGGAACAGACACTGTCATGTCAAGTAGTTAGAGAAATTGGTTTTTGTTTGAAGATAGCATTTAGGTAATTAGACGGGGAAATGGTAGAACCACGTTCGCCCCTTGTGGCCTTTCAGGCAGCGGTTAACCATTCCGTTACCTCGCGGGTAGGCGGTCTACCTGAATATTTGATGTAAGTTGGTATCTAGCGAACATACTTCTTTGCGTTGCGGCTTTTGAGCAGAGATAACAAAAAAAGAGCACAATCCGTAAGATTTTTGTAATAAAATTTGAGTAATGAAGGACGGAAACTAACATAAGTACCTACATTAAGGCTGAATTTGAATGTTGGTACTTAAACATTAATCAGTTTATGACCTTGATCTAACTTCTAATACGGTTGCCGGTTAAGCAAAGGGTAAGGGAAAGAGTCACTTGTTCATGACATGCTCATATAATTTTCATCATAGTTCGTTTCTAGGTACTAGTTAGTGACTGTCTATAAGTCTTCAAACAGAAATATAGATTAAAGGCACTTCGAACACTAGCGTGCAAGAATATAAAGTAAAAGGAATTTACAATGACGCATTTAACATGTAATAGGATTGTCTTCATGACTTATGAAGACGACATGGTGGTTAAAGGTAAAAATAGTCAAGAATAGTAAGAAATGTATCGAGGGGATGGACGTTTCGTGAGTGTAATTGGAGAGTTGGGTGGGCGTGCCGCACGCTACGGTAGCGGCGGAGACATCTTATATGTATTTGCCTCTTTGGTAATTTCCCCGTCCGTCCTTGTATATTTAAGCGAGTATGGCGTCGTCCATGCCGCTCTCATGCATATGTCATGAGCAGTTGCCGCGCGACGGTTTGTTGTGCCAAGCGCGGGAACCGCGACACCGGCCCCCTATACCTACCTACTGCCCGCGGCTCAACCACACCTAATTACATATCACGCTCCACTTTCGACATCGACGTCCATCGATGCCTCCCACGACCTCTCTCTACCCGTCTACCGGCTACCCTCCCGCCGAGGGAGGACATGACAATTAGATTTCCGTTTTCTCGAATACAGTATATACCCATTGCATGTACGCTTAAATTAAATGGCGGACACAGTAAAAGCCGTCATAAGTCTGATAGACGCACGCGAACCAATATATAACCCGAGTCCAATTAAATGGCCCAACCTAATAGACGGTACTTAATAGATACAGGTACGTATGTGTATGTAATTATGTATAATTTGGAGGATATCTATAAACTAGTCGAATAGGTTTCTACTACTGGTAGGTTGGGGTAGGGAACTATATCTGGTTACCAGCTGCGTACCGCGCTTTCACCCGCGTAAGTCCGGATCCCGTGGGGATTTTGAATAATCCTCTCTTATCGGATGCCTACATCACACAAAGACCACACATTTCAGCCCTCTACTATCAGCGGTTTAGGCTGTGCGTTGATCAGTCAGTCAGGACAAAACCTTTTATAGATATAGATTTTGACATGCTACTGATGTTATGAAGGTTGAAGTTTGTGCGTATTTTTGTTATCCTTCGCGAAAAACTCGTTGAACCGATTGCGATATAAATAGAGACCAGAAGGTAATTCCTGTATTACAATTATTTTCCAAACTTTTATTTCAAAATCTTTTCAATTGCAAACTTCGTTTTTTGCTGTATTGAAACTATAACTAGCAGCTGATTTTTAGGGTTCCGTAGCCAAATGGCAAACAACGGAACCCTTATGGATTCGCCATGTTTGTCTGTCTGTCTGTCCTTCCGTGTGTCACAGCCACTTTTTCCCGAAAGTTTCTTTCTCATCCGAGCGATGTTCCCGGTTGCATCCCTTTCGGGAGCCCGGGGTCCGCTAAACCCCAAATTAGTTCGAGGGCAGCGCAGTAGGTAGGTAAGTCATCCATCATTGACCATACCTTCTGCGAATAGATTTGGAAATATTTTTAGAGCCGGCCGCCTGCCTGACACCAACCCTCCTAGGGACCAAGCAGTAGTTTATCCGCCACCGCGCGGAAAGAACTTAATAAAGTGGTAAAATGTGTGCCCCCCCCCCCCTCTGTAACTTCTAAAATAAGAGAAGGCTAAACTAAAAAAAATTAAATGATGTACATTACGTGTCCGTCAGCTTGGCCGGACCACACGACAGATTTACACCAAACTACGCTCATTATTTAGTACCTATTTGGTAATTTTGTCCATGTATTTAGTACCTACGTGGTTTCGAAAATATTAACGATACAAAGTGGCCGGCCATTCTGAAGTCAGGTTGGCCGGACAAGCCAGGATATCTAGGATATCTCGACATCCAGCGTTTCCTGCTCCACGTTATATAAGCCAAGATTTTGTACCTATTTGGTACCTATTCAAAAATATATTTACAGTCATAGGAAGCTCTTAATTAAATGTTATTTCAAAAATAAGATATTTATTCATTAGCGCCTGCTAAAAATGTTTGAGCAAGTATTATCTGTTATATTTTTTATCAATTCTGCAGGCGCTTTGTTAGATCGTCGCGACGTGGTATTTATTACTTGCTACGACACTATTGGGCACCCACCTTGGTGGTTGCAAAAATATTAAAGATGCAAATGAAATAAATGAGCTTGTTTTATTTACTTACAAACCTCTAACAAAACGTTTTTAAAACAACATTTTGTTCTATATCTAAACGATAGGCGATAAGGCGACATGATGGTAAGTCATGATGTGGCCTATGCCTATGATGTACCACGCTCATCTTTAAAGGGCGCTGATGATGAGCCAGGCGAGCAATCCTTAAGAGGGTGGGTACTGTTACCATTTATATACAAACACTAGCTGACCCGGCAAACGTTGTTTTGCCTTATAAATTATTTCAATATAAGGCAAAACAACATTTGCCGGGTCAGCTAGTAATACATAAAAGTCTCAGTCTACTGGTAGAAGTTCAGAAGTGATTAATTAACTGCTTATAGAGAAACTATTCTGCTTGTCACTCTGAAGATCTTCGTGAAATTGTTACATGCTATCATTTTTCAACCAAAAGAAGAATTGTCAACCAAATCCATATTCAAGTAATCTGCTTGAGCTTGGCTTGAATTTAGAACCTCCTCTTTGTTTTGTAGAGGAGGTTCTAAATTCTATTAATACATTATCATTCCCATACTGAACATTGAAATTCAAAAGGCTGAATAACTGTTAATCGAAAGAACCATTAGACATTTTATAATTGGCTGAAGAAATTATAATCACCTTGAAAGATTAGCTGAATAAACTGTTGATCTTTTCAATACTGACCAACAGAACCATTTCACATATGATTATTAAATAAAACCCTAAAAACTCTGTAAACCCTATATACTTATTAATTTTATTTTATATTTCTGCCTAGACCTGCAACCTAAACGTCATTGCAAATGGTTCACCTCAAAGTTTATCGACTACAGTGCCCTGGATGCAGTAATCCATGCTGACAGCTTTACCCCAATTTTATCATTATCCGATGTTAACCTAGCCACTGACCAACTACTCTCTGTTCTCAACAATTTCATTGCTCAATGCTCAAAAACTACAACTGCTTCTAACCGTAAAAAGATTCTTAAGCCCTGGATCACACCCGGTTTATTGAGATGCCTGAGAAACAGAGACAAATTACACCTCAAATCGAAAAAAACACCGGAAAGCGAAATTCTTAGGACTACCTTCATTCGATATAGAAATTTTTGTAATTCATTACTAAAAACTGCCAAGAGAAATTACGACAAAGAGCTCTTCAATAAGGCAGGCAACAACTGTAAAAAGATTTGGGAGGCAGTAAAAACCACAACATCTACAATTAAACCCAAACCAATACCAACCGAATTGTTAGACGAGGGATCCCGCGAGAACTCTATTAACTCGGTCAACCACTTTTTTGCTAGCATTGGCAAAACTCTGGCTGAAAAGTGCAGAGCTGGTTGTATTAGTAGTACCACTGGTACAAAAAGCTGCAATTCGTTTGTTTTTCTTCCTACAGATGATCATGAGGTTGAAACCCAAATAGCTAACTTAAAAAACAGCTACGCGATTGGTGTTGACGGAGTCTCGGGACAGATGCTAAAGCGTTACAGCAAAATTATTACCCCTTTTCTCACTTACATCTTTAACCTATCATTGTCTACAGGTATATTCCCCTCGGTGTTTAAGAAGTCTGTGATCCTTCCTATACATAAAAATGGTGATAGAAAAATCGTCAATAACTACAGACCGATTTCGATACTGCCATCTATGTCTAAGATACTGGAAAGGTTATTGAATTGTAGGTTAGTTAAATACTTGGAGAATAACAATCTACTCTCTGAACACCAGTTTGGTTTCCGAAAAGGCAGGTCCACTGGCGAGGCCGTGCATAATCTAACAGACTTCATTGTTAGAAATCTAGATAGGAAACAAAAAGTAGTAGCCATCTTTCTAGACCTTGCTAAAGCTTTTGATACGGTTTCCATCCCAATCCTGTTAAACAAGCTAAATGACTTAGGTATACGTGACAATCAGCTAAACTGGTTCTACAGCTATTTGACTGGTCGCTCTCAACGAGTAAAAATAGGTGATTGTGTGAGTTCTGACCTGCCTGTCACCTACGGTGTCCCACAAGGTAGTATTTTGGGCCCTACGCTGTTCCTGGCGTTCATCAATGACATGTGCAATCTGCAATTGGATGGTGGACAGCTCATTGCTTTTGCTGATGACACGGTCCTTCTGTTCAGTGCAAAAAGTTGGGACAAAGTAATGAAATTGGCTCAGAACGGATTCGACACCATTTGCGGATGGCTAATAAAAAATCGCCTTACGCTCAATGTTGACAAAACCAAATACATGTCCTTCTCCATCACCAACATTCTATCTGAAATGCGGATATCTGCTAAGTTCTCGATCGTTGCTCACTGTCCACCGTGCTCGGCCAACTGCCAGTGTCCTTACCTCCAAAAAAGCGACCAAATTAAATATCTAGGTATCTTAATAGATAAAAACCTAACTTTCAAACCTCACTTATCACTTCTGTCAGCTAGGGTACGCAAACTTATCTATATATTTAAAAATCTACGTCATGTAGCCAATCAAAAAGTTATAAAAACTGTATATTACGCACTTTGTCAATCAGTAGTTTCTTATTGTATTACTTCTTGGGGAGGCGCAGCGAAAACCCATCTAATAGAACTTGAACGAGCTCAGAGAGCAGTCCTCAAGGTGGCTTACTTTCTCCCTTTCCTCTACCCCACTGTTGACCTCTATGTTAAATGTAATGTTCTATCAATTCGGCAACTTTTTATTTTACATACTATTCTTATAAAACATTCTGAGCTCACTTACAACCCTCTGTTGATGGAAAATAGGCGACGAAAAAATGTTGTCTGCGCTCCTACTGGTCATTACACCAGATTTGCTCAGAAATTCTACTATTTCCTGGGTGGTTACCTGTACAATCAGGCAAACACCTCCCTATCTTTTTACCCCGTCTCTAATTTCACCTGCAAAAAAGTTACCTCTGAATGGTTGACGCAACTGGACTATGACTCCACTGAAAGGCTTCTAACTGTGATCATGTAACATGTGACTACTTGCACTTTTATCGTATTTTAGACACTAAACTACATTAATTAATTACACATCTTTTTCATTTTATTTTATCATTGTTATTATTTTCTTTTGTGCTGTATCACACACAACCTTGTGTGGCTGCTGGAGTGGGAGCCTGATGTCCTGTCACACAGGAATTTCTCCTACTACAGGCATCAGTCTCTCACAAAGGTACTATTGTTAATTTCATCGCTTATAAGGTGATATTTAATGAAACCAGTGTAACCTTTGTGTAGAGAAAAATAAACGATTTTATTATTTATTATTATTATGTTGTTACCATTACGGATACTCGGGGCTATGGAGCACCCGGACCTTTGGAAGGCGTGCGTGGGGCCGAAGCCAACACGTAGAGGCCTGTTTTAGTAACATTTTAATTTAAATTTTGCGATGGACACCAAACCGGCGGTTATCCCTGTCTACACTATAAAATGCAACCAAGGACAACCCCGGTTTGGATAGAACTATTGTGTAAACTACGGGTGAAAAACTACTTGGGCTATGGAAATGGGTTGGTAGTGGATTAGATACTGGGGGGAACTATGGGGACTATGGCGCCTGCCGTAACAATGTTCAATAAACATATAAAAATGGCAGACGGAGACTCGCCAACTCACAAACTGGCCCAGTTTGTGAGTTGGCGAGTCTCCGTCACCCTAATTAAGCCGAGCAAATTACAGCCAGGGGGCAACAGGGGCGTGAGTGGCTGAAGGATGGAGCAACCTCACCGGATTTTAAACCATCCTAGGTAATCCTGTGGAGCGGGCCAACTCATCACTGACGTGAGGTGTCCATCCTCCGAGCATTTCTGCTCTGGCGACTCCACTCCGACCGGCCGGTGAAGGCAAGCCAGAGGCGGGGGACCGCTTCCTCGTCAGTGTTCACTCCGACCAGCCAACTAAGGCAAGTCAGAGGTGAGGAACGGTGATTTCCCCCTGGAGCACTCGGGAAGCCGCGGGGTCGCTACTCCCCGACACCTCGCCTCAAGGTGCCCTGCGGGCTTATTATTATTATTATTGTTTGTAACGTCTCCGTTTCACGGGGCTATGGAGCCCCGGACTTTTGGAAGGCGTGCGTGGGGCCGAAGCCAACACGTAGAGGCCCGTTTCAGTCACAATTTTAATCGCAAAGTTGAAATTGACACCAAACCGGCGGTTATCCCTGTCTACACTATAAAATGCAGCCAAGGACAACCCCCGGTTTGGATAGTACTATTGTGTAAACTACAAATGAAAACTACTTGGGCTATGACAATGGGTTGGTAGTGGATTAGATACTGGGGGGAACTATGGGGACTATGGCGCCTGCCGTAACATTGTTCAATAAACAAGTAAAAATGGCAGACGGAGACTCGCCAACTCACAAACTGGGCCACCCTAAATGAAGCCGAGCAAATTACAGCCAGGGGGCAACAGGGGCGTGAGTGGCTGAAGGATGGAGAGGCCTCCCTGGATTTTATACTCAGGTCACGGGCTCCCTGAGGGTCCAGCCTACCTGGCCCACTCACCACTTACGATTGGCATCCATCCTACGAGCAGAGTGGGAGCTCTACTCTCGCGACTCCACTCCGACCGGCCGGTGAAGGCAAGCCAGAGGCGGGGGACCGCTTCCTCGTCAGTGTTCACTCCGACCAGCCAACTAAGGCAAGCCGGAGGTGAGGAACGGTGGTTTCCCCCTGGAGCACTCGGGTAGCCGCGGGGTCGCTACTCCCCGACACCTCGCCTCAAGGTGCCCTGCGGGCTTATTATTATTATTATTATTTGTTGTTACCATTACGGATACTCGGGGCTATGGAGCACCCGGACCTTTGGAAGGCGTGCGTGGGGCCGAAGCCAACACATAGAGGCCTGTTTTAGTAACATTTTAATTTAAATTTTGTGATGGACACCAAACCGGCGGTTATCCCTGTCTACACTATAAAATGCAACCAAGGACAACCCCCGGTTTGGATAGAACTATTGTGTAAACTACGGGTGAAAAACTACTTGGGCTATGGAAATGGGTTGGTAGTGGATTGGATACTGGGGGGAACTATGGGGACTATGGGGACTATGGCGCCTGCCGTAACAATGTTCAATAAACATGTAAAAATGGCAGGCGGAGACTCGCCAACTCACAAACTGGGCCACCCTAATTAAGCCGAGCAAATTACAGCCAGGGGGCAACAGGGGCGTGAGTGGCTGAAGGATGGAGCAACCTCACCGGATTTTAAACCATCCTAGGTAATCCTGTGGAGCGGGCCAACTCATCACTGACGTGAGGTGTCCATCCTCCGAGCATTTCTGATCTCGCGACTCCACTCCGACCAGCCGGTGAAGGCAAGCCAGAGGCGGGGGACCGCTTCCTCGTCAGTGTTCACTCCGACCAGCCAACTAAGGCAAGCCGGAGGTGAGGAACGGTGGTTTCCCCCTGGAGCACTCGGGTAGCCGCGGGGTCGCTACTCCCCGACACCTCGCCTCAAGGTGCCCTGCGGGCTATTATTATTATTATTATTATTTCGGTATAGCTACTTGTACTATTTATGTATTCTGTGGTATAGCTTTAATTGGGCTTTCTATGTAGCGTACTTTCGATTTCGTACACTGTCAATGTACTTTACCATGGATATAATGACCTTTTGATGTAGGTTACCTTCGATGCAATGAATTGTCGATGCAGTGTACCTTTGATATGATGTCCTTTCAATGTAGAGTACCGTCGATGTGTCATACTAATGCTACAGTAACCTTTCGATGGGATGTTTTCGATGTAGTAACCATCAATGTAGTGACTTTTGATATTATGCTCTAAACCTAGTACAAATACCTACGTAGAGTAGTAAAAAATGATGATGTCACAATAGGCAGTGAAATAGATGCACCCTACTAATCCATACACATGTGGAACATGGAGCAAGATTATCAAGGTTTGTGATATAGGTACTACACAATCTAATTATGAACATGTTACTACAAAATAGAAGAAAGAAGGAACATGGCAGTCGAAATTGTCTCGACGTCTTTCTTAGTTGTACTCGCCTAAATTCAATTGCTTAATTGGGTCCAGCAATAGACGAAATAAGCAGGTGCTGATTGATGTAAGTATAGAGCTAAAAGTAAAAAAAAACCTTGGGCTAGGCGTTTTGTAGTGGGTAGGCCAGTGTAGGTAACCTATGCAAAACCATAAAAGTTCTAATGTCTCAATACATCTAAAGTAGGTACCTACTGTAATAATAATATTGAAGTGTATTCTTGTTTATCCAAATGATGAGCGTATGCAATAGCCTAGATTGGCCGATTCCAACAAAAAATCGATAACTTGACGTGAACATTCCGGACAAAATTTGACTACATTAAAACACTTACCCAGCGGTGTTTCGCTGCAAATAATTTGGATTTGTAGTCTACAGTGCTTGCACTTGATAAATACACACTAATGCTGTAAAAAGGAACAATATTTTGCAACAAATGACGAAAAAATGGCGGCAACCAGAAAAGAAAATCGTCTATAAATGTTTGGTAGAAAAAAATATTATATTATACCTAGAGATGTTAACAGCATAGGAAAAATAATTTCTACCATTTATTTTTAACATTCTTTATAGTACATGCTAACAGCTTTTGACTATACAGCCCATAAATATTTGTCAAGTGCCGGCCAAGTGCGAGGGGACTCGCGCACGAAGGGTTCCGTACATTTTTGAATTGAATGAAAGGTAAATTGCGTTTTACTGTTTATGACGTATAAAAAAAACTACGATCTCGTTCAAACCAATTTTCGTTGGTAGTTTGCATGGTAATGTACATCATTTATTTTTTTTACTTTTATCATTCTCTTATTTTAGAAGTTCCAGGGGGGGGACACACATTTTACCACTTTGGAAGTGTCTCTCGGGCAAACTATTCAGTTTTGAAAAAAATGATATTAGAAACTAATATCATTTTTGAAGACCTTTAGGCATAGGTCTTCAAAAATGATATTATCTATGGAGATAAAAAAAGTATTTTTGAGTTTCAGTTTTAAGTATGGGGAACCCTAAAAATTTATTGTTTTTTTTTCTATGTTTGTATGAAAATCCTAATGCGGTTCACATAATACATCTAGTTACCAAGTTTCAACATTATAGCTCTTATAGTTTCTGAAAAAAATGGCTGTGACATACGGACAGACGGACAGACAGACATGACGAATCTATAAGGGTTCCCTTTTTTGCCATTTGGCTACGGAACCCTAAAAACACTATATATAGTCGAAAGTTATCATTACACCTTCCAGCAAATCGGGCCGAAACAAAATTCGATGTACCTACGTACAAGAATTTCACTAAGTTTGCTCTAAGTGTGGTTTGCACGAATTATGTTCGAAATATACTTATTCCACTCGCGCTTTCACATAACCCGTACTATTCAATGCGGGAGAGTTCATGTGTATACTTGTCACGTAAATTGAAACGCGTTATGACGTCAGACTCCCGAAGAACCCAAAGAAAAAGAGTCAAAAGAAGATTTTTTGTCCATCCAATAAATAATGAATGATAATTGTATGGGGAATACCACTCATTGATAAACCAACTGGAATCAGATGGAGACCGATTTTATGAATTGGATCATCCAATTTAGAGAACACAATAAACTCCATCAACGAATGTTTATTTGAACTCAGGAAGTCGTTATAATAGTTATTAGATTTTACGCTGGATTTAGCGACAAATTCGATAAATTGGCAACACTGCACATTGGTCTCACGCGTCGAACGCCGTATGCCGTATGGTTACCCCCTCCACCATCACTCGTGATGTATGTTGCTAACTCAAGGGATTTCATATTAATGGGGAGGAGCATTAACTTTTTATCCCGGCATAGGGCGATGTTCCACTGATCTAAGTTTGAAATAAGAACTGTCAAATAGTGGGTATTTTCACAACTCTCGGCGGTTTCATTCCCGTTTATATTTAAATAAAATGCCTCAATACTTCGATCATATATAAACTATAGATGCACGGTCGCCGCTCTAGAAATGGAGCCGTCAAAACAAGGCATACTTCAGCCGATATGCCTTGTTTCGCTGTCAGTCGTGCATAAGTGTTTTACAACCTTATTACCCAGTTATTATGGTTTACATTAAACTGTACTATGTCCGTATAAGTAAGCGTTGAAGTAGTGCCGATTTTTGATTTCGATTTTGTATGGGACCTTGTATCTATAGTTTATATATGATCGATCAATAGGCAGTAGTTGTAGCATTTTTCCTACGATGTTTTTGTTTGACACTAAACAAGACACCGACATAAATGGATTATTTTAGATCATTTTAACACTAAAACACAAAGACTCCAACTTGACTTCACAATACTGGCGAGACCACAAAATTTTGAAAAAAGCTCATACTACTAGAGCGCCATCTGCTCACAGCTTTGCGTGTTCCACCTCATTCACGAGACCAAATATCGTCCCGCATTGCGCGTGACAACGCGTTAAAGTATGTTTCTACCCTTAAAATAATGTAATCCAACCTCATTGGAGTTATTGGGTTTGCAGAAACGTGTATAAAGATTGAACGTATAAGTGTACACACATTTTACACTTCTAGTACGGTCATGTATTCTGTGGTACGGTGCAGGATAACTTTTAGAAAAGGACTGACTTATAGTCAGTCCTTACAGCCTGGTAAAAACCACGCTCACGTCCAATAAATTGCGACGAACGATGACGACGAAGGCCGTATCTAACTTAAGTTAATGAGTAGAAGGACGCGAGGGGCGCGATTCCACACAACAACTTTTCAATTTAAAGTTAATAAATAAATTTGAGTCTCTTTTCACCAGACCTGCTCGACATGGTCGATACGGTATGGTGAAAGGAGACGACCTTTTTCGTATCAGTAGTGTGTGGTGAAAAAGTATTAACCCTTTGTTTTCACTAAGGGTAACACTAAGGAATAACCACTACCTTTACCCTATTCGTTACACATTCATGTACTGCCAGTGTCATTCTGTCAAACACATGACAGACATCTTGTGTCTGTCAATTTGAGAATGTTTGTTTCTGTTTTTGTATCGCATACGCAATTCGTAATAAAAATAATTCGAATTATCAACAATATCAGTAGATATTTCAAGAAACATAAATTGAGAATGGTTTTGTAACTAGATTACATGTAACATTCACAGTAAATGCCTTGTACAAAGTGATTTTGAGAACAAAGAGTTACGAAATCAACAAAAATGAGTGACACAACTTCATTTACTTCTTTGATGGATCTAGTGGAGAGTCATTTATCAAAAACAAGCTTACAAGCAAGTAATTCTGGTAATGAAAGCCATCTATCCATACCATTCCCGAGTTCAGTTCAAAGGGGTCTTTCTGACACACTGCTTAATCCGCCAAACAAAATTTTACCCATACCACGGTTTGAAACAAAGCAATCTGCTATAACTGACGTACTTGCACAACAAGTAACAAACATGCTTATAGCTAAAGAGAATAAAAAGAAAGAAGAAGAGGAGAAAAAGAGACATGCAGATGAAATGAAAAGGCTGATACCACAGGAACAAGAAGACAATTATGTCATCGATTTAATGCCCGCTGTTATAAGAAATTGTGAACAAAGGCCTCTACTGAAGCAGGAGGCTCCCGTATTGAGTAATAGTAGCTCATTTGAGTCACTTTTTACTGAAGTAAATAAGGAGATAGAGATGGATAAGCCTATTGAGATAAAAATTGAAGAGTTACCTATAAAGACTGATATGTCATTCATTTTGTTTCAAAAAGTTAAAAAAGGCAAGTGCTCCACATTTGGCAGGGTGTTGTCATCCCGATTACGGCCAGTCGCTGCACCTTACATTAGAACAGAGATCAAAAACCCAAAAATTAAAAGATTTGATTTCTCAACAAAATCCCCTTGTGATATTTTAAAAGAGAAAAAACTAAAACCTCATTTAGATCCATATTCAAATATGAACATGGTTGCTTGGTTTATGACTAGAACAAACAGTGAATAGTTTTGTTACCTATTATCATTATTTTTATAAATTTAATAAAAAAAATTAAAAAATGACATCCATCATAATCATGATGATTGAACTGCAAAATTATATTTTGTATTATAATATTTTTACAAATAAACTACCTATTGTTGTAGTTAATAATTGAATGTTATTTATTATCTTTTATGTTGTAAATAAGTGGAGAATTTAGGGTGGAGAACATTGAGTTAATAAGTAGTAACTAGAGAAGATGGCCCAACCAAACTTTTTGTAACACGAGTTGGGGCCTACTCCCACCTTTGAATTTAGTCTATGACTGACGCTAGACGCGACGATACGTGTGTATTCTGTGTATTTTAATTGACTTCAATATGCTTTCGTATGTCCTGAGATATTGTACAAACAGCGCATGAATTACAAATAAACCCCAAGGAATCACCTTCCATCATTAAGTACACTTTATATTATCGATAGAGAAAAATATTTTATAAAATCACTGCGACATTATGCGCCATTTAGACATTACTCAATGATGCTTTTGACGTTTGATTCGTCGCGGAAAAATTAAGCCTTTTAAGCGCTTTATTTAATTTTTATTATAGACATTACAATATTGTTAGCGTTGCAGCAGCTTTTTTGTAATGGTTTCGTGTAATAGAAACATGGAATTTGTTTGAGATAGCTTCTCTAGGTACTTGTATCTCAATGGTGGAGAATAATGAACTTGTAAGTTTTTGTAGCCCTTGAAATGTTGGGATTCTTTGTTATGTAATAAAGTAGAGTAGTATTAATTAGGTGCAAGCTTATTATTTTTATTTTTCCTGAACTCACAACTCCAGAAACTGACTATCCAGGGCTTGTTAACGATACCAAATTCCCACTATAAGTATCGGTAATTAACGATATTTTCAGGTAGTGATACTTGGTATCGAAATGAACCAATTAACGTTATAATTACCGATACTTTTTTCGTTACCTGGCGTTGTTGCCAAACCTCCGCGGCCGCACGGCTTGTCAACGCCGCGGAGCGGTAAGTTCTCTGACTAGTATAATAGATATCTGTGGGTAAATTGCTCCGCTCCGCGCAGGGTTGCCAACTCAATATCTTAGGTTGGTGCTAAATGACATCTCAAATAGTGCTAGATTGATAAAAAAATTAAAAAAAGTGCTAATATTTAGACATCAACTTTTTCTTTGTGTTTTTTTGATTCGGAATGCCGCTTAATTTCAAATATTCTCGCATTAAATTCTCTTTTGCAAAATACACACATTGCTTTTAAACTATCTTTTTGTATTTTGGATCGTTCTCCCACTCTTTTCTGTAATTTTGAACTTAACTCACTTTTTTATCTAAAGGAATATCCATTTTTGTAGGTTTTATAGTTCACGAAACACTAAATTGGCAAATTCACAACTAAAAACATTCGCAGTTCGCTTCTAAAGTGACCAGAAAAAAATCAGAATGCTGGCTGTTTAGTGCTAAATTAAGTGCTAGGTTTGCGAAAATAGTGTCAAATCTAGCACCGAAAGTGCTAAGTTGGGAACCCTGGCTCCGCGGCCTCGGCGATTTTTTTTTGGGATTTTTTTTTTAATTATTATTATTATTGTTTGTAACGTCTTCGTTTCACGGGGCTATGGAGCCCCGGACCTTTGGAAGGCGTGCATGGGGCCGAAGCCAACACGTAGAGGCCCGTTTCAGTCACAATTTTAATCGCAAAGTATGAAATGGACACCGGCGGTTATTCCTGTCTACACTATAAAATGCAGCCAAGGACAACCCCCGGTTTGGATAGTACTATTGTGTAAACTACGGATGAAAACTACTTGGGCTATGAAAATGGGTTGGTAGTGGATTGGATACTGGGGGGAACTATGGGGACTATGGCGCCTGCCGTAACAATGTTCAACAAACATGTAAAAATGGCAGGCGGAGACTCGCCAACTCACAAACTGGGCCACCCTAATTAAGCCGAGCAAATTACAACAGGGGCGTGAGTGGCTGAAGGATGGAGCAATCTCACCGGATTTTAAACCATCCTAGGTAATCCTGTGGAGCGGGCCAACTCATCATCACTGACGTGAGGTGTCCATCCTCCGAGCATTTCTGCTCTTGCGACTCCACTCTGACCAGCCGGTGAAGGCAAGCCAGAGGCGGGGGACCGCTTATTATTATTATTATTATAAAATGGACTTTTAACAATCCTCATCACTTTCCTGTAAAAAAATTAAAATTATATATAATCAAAAAATGTGTGGGGCTAAAATATTATTATAATCAAATACTAAAAGAATAATTAAACCATTTATATATGTACTTACTTTTGTATATTTATTTATTGCCCCCGGAATATTACAGTTAGGTATAGGTACTCAAAATGAAGAAATTGGTTTCGACGAGAAAATAGTAATCATTACTAGGGCGGGCGAGTGCGCTACCACTGCGCCACACGGGAACCCACGTGTCATTTATGATTATGATTTCTCACTTGTTTTGTTTACCGACTAACGCAGTCGCGCTCAGTGGTAGCGCACTCGCCCGGCAAGCGAGGGGCACAGGTTCGAATCCTGTCATGGGAGGATTTTTGATGATGTATTTCTTCTTGTAAAATAGTTTAATATACCCAAACTCGGCAAGTTATCTTATTTAAACAATGATTTTTATAAAGATGATTGTCTTATTGTTGTCACAAAAATTATACTCTTTGATTTAATACCATACTGGGACATATTTGAAGACATTCGGTTGTTCATTATTAATAATAAATTAAATTAATAAATTCTGTGAACATCATTTGAAAGACAAGGACCAAGGATTATGAAGAAACCTATAATATTCTAAAACTTTAAATATTATACAAGAACTTGACCCTGGCTGTTCCAAATTGGCCATATCGGTCTCAGACCGAAAGATTAAAAAAAAACGGCGAGTGACAGTGACTTTGGCATGTAAAATTGCGATTCGGCGAAGTCGGTCGGAGTGGAGGCACTCTATTCTGTATTTTTTGTAAAAATATTTAATTTAGCGTTGTGTGCTCCAAACACAGATGTGGCTCCAAACATTTATTCATTATAAAATGCGCAGATAACGTAATGTTACAATTTGTTTACATACATTTATCTCGGCGTAGTGTTCATAATCGTCTAACTTCGCAATTTATGTACCTGATAATTCAATTGAAATGAAAAATGAATAACAGTTCTGATTATTTTTTATGGTCAGAGCTACATTGCTCCAAGGATGCCCTTACTGATACCTATGGTTGGTTTATGCAGTTTCTGCTGGCGGTTTTAGCGTTCACGTGCCTAATAGGTGAGTCAATTAAAGTTTAGTTTTTATTACGAAAACTTCAGTCAAGGTTCTCTGCTGTTATCTTTCTAGCTAAGTAAAACAGCTGTTTAAGAAATTTACGTGCTAAATTATGTTAACTCTTAATCGTGTAAAGATCACAATTCTCAATGAATTAAAAAAATAATACATACCTACTTCTTTGCAGAAATGTAAAAGTCTATGTAAATGTGTAGGTACTGCAATTTTATTGTTACACAAAAAGGGATATCCTCTATTTAGTATTACACCTTTATTTAATCATACCGTATAAAGTGAAAGTTCATATGTTATTTTGTTGTCTAAGTAATTTTGAAAGTTTAGGTCTGTCTAAATAAATTTGTTTGTTGCTTCTTAAATTATATTAAAACTTAAAAGCAATCAGGGAAAAAACACATCATTGTAGATAACTACAACTACTATTTTCTGTACCAGGTAAAAGATTCTGTGAACCACGCTATGCAAGACGTCCATGGCTAATCTGGTTCTATGACACATCGAAGCAAGGACTTGGTGCTTTGATCATTCATGCAGCAAATGTATGGCTCTCACCACATTTAACAGGGAACCCTTGCACTTGGTAAGATATATTTAATTTTATACTATTATAACTATTAAAACTATATTTCTAGTTAGAGGAGGTTGTTAGTGGTTGAATAAAATACAAGTATAATCTATTTTATTATAGTTGCCTCTAACCCACTCTACTCCCTATTCTTTGACAAAATTGTGTTCAGTAGCTAAAATGCATGATGTTCATATCCATCCATATCAATACCTTCTGGATAAATGCACATTTAATCTATTTTGATTGTCTTTTGTTTCAACTTCGGTTATTTTCTACATCAATCTACTTTTGTTTTTTACTATGTGTCCAGCTATCTATATTCCAAGTTTCATCGTAATTGGTTCAGTAGTTTTTGCGTGAAAGACTAACAAACATCCATACAAACTTTCACATTTATAATATTAGTAGGATTTGTCTTAAGTGTTTACTATAATACCCTAATTCAATGTGACAAATGGGACCTGTTTCATTTATTATCATAGATCGGATTTTTGGGTGCCGTTTCAAAAATGCGACATCAAAAGTATGGATACGACCAAAAAAAATTCCGAGAAAAATTCCGTGTCTTGGAATTTCATCGTGATTGGGATTTCGAATAAGGATAGGTGTCGAAATCACGATTACTATCACTATCTAAAGTCTCATCATCATCATCATCATCATTTGTTTTTATTGCTTAAGGCATATTTACTAGAAATATTTTAAAGAAAAAAATAATCTTCAAAATTTAAATTGAGATTCTGTTTACAGGTTAGAGTTATCCGGCAGAAATAAATAAAACACACATATAAATTAAGAGGGTTTAATGTTTATATTTCTTTATTTAATATACAAACAATGGATAAAATCTGTTCTAAGTATAAATAATTATCACAATTAAGAGAAAACACACCTAAAGCATGTTTGTGGAACAAACATATTCAAATACTTGTTTAAAAACATTTATTTTTCAGCCAGTATTTCCTTACAACGGTAGGGTAGAGACAATCCAGCAAAGCTTGAAATATAACAATTTATGTATTACTAAAACCAAAAATGTTCCCTCGACATGGAATTATTGTTGAGAAAATAATACAAAAATACAACTTTCCTTACAAATTGACAGAGTTGGTTAAAATGGGAAGTAAATTTTTGTACCTCTCAACATTTAAATTGTTCTATTTCAAGCTTTCCTGAGTGCACTACGCACCATCTACCTCGGCGTGCGAGCTGAATAGTTGCCATTGCGGAATTTAACAACTATGTAATTACTTGGAAGCGAATTTTGAAATTTGACCCTTACCATGATCTACTTATTGCAGGATTTAATTCGTCAGCTAATCAAAAATAAATAAATAAATTTAAAAAAAAAACACAAATAATAAAAAACTCACAGAAAAAGTTTTTTTTGTTTTCTGTGTTTTTTCTTAATAGTCTAGGAAAAAAATACTCTATTTTTTTGCGCAACAGAATAACAAATTAAATAACGAGAAAAGATCATGGTAACGCCCAATATCCAGTTTTACTTAAGAATTACCAAGTTGAAAATAGAAATCTGATGATCATTTTTATTAAAATTCCGGGTCTAGATAGTGTTGTAGCTGCTTTTAGATTTAAATTATCTCGATATTTCGGAACAGAATCAGCCTAATCCATAATATCTATAAGTTGTTTTGTAGGAATGAAGAAAATAAATTCTACACTCTTTTTAACAACAAATTATAGGCAAGAAACTTACAGTTATTCGTGTAAGTTTCTTGATTATAGGCTATGTTATTTATTCTATTACAATATATAAAAAATCTACTCACCCAAAGTTCGACAAATGTCAAAGATATCCAATCCAGTTGCAATAATCGTAGTCCGTTTAGTAGCCAAAATGTCAAGTTTTGCATTGAAATCCAAAATCCAAGTAACAAGCAGGGGTCAATTAACAATAGCATAAGACACACGGATAGACTGCACTCAACAAACCGAAGTAAGCGAATGAGCTTAAATTGCAGTTTCACTTTTCCCATAGGAATAACGGAATAATAAATAGGTATAAATATATACAAATAGGTATTTAGTATAAGCAACTTCCAACAATTGCTCGAAGAAAAATAAACAAACATACCTTGGCGCCGCCTTTGTAATATTGCCGACAATAGCGACAATAGGTATTGCAAAAGATAAACAATGTTTATGGCCGCTGTCTTCAAAATATTTTTTTTGTTCAACTTATGGATATTGTTAACTTAAAATTGCGAAATTGCAAGTACGAAAATGACTCAGTAAGTTTTATGCATTCAATTAAAAAAATCTTGTTTTTTTTTTAAATTAATAGTACGATTTCTACGATACATTTACAATACATTACATTACATACATACATACAATACATTAATATTTTTGTAAAGTTTAAAAAGAAATATCGGAATTACGGAATTTACAATTCCGGAAAGTCATATCCATGTTAGTGACAACGTCTAAAACAGCACCCAAAATCCGATCTATGTTTATTATACTTTACCTTCCATTTGTCCAGGAGGTGTAAACATATTCAGAAATTTAAATACCACTAGTCCCATCTCAATGGGAGAAATAGGATGTACCCTAAAGATAGACCTACAAGCACACAAAGAAATGCATTAGACATAAATAAACAGATCTTTTGTTCTAATGCCATAACTAAGTATTTAATAAGTATGTAGTAAGTTCCAATAAGTAATTAATCAGTAACCCAATAATACTGTTTAATTAACACTTTGGATCTTAATAAACCCTATTTCTATTTGTGTTAATTAGAGATAGTCGGCTTTCCCGACTAGTCGGCAGTTTAACCGACTAGTCGGTAGGTGCCGACTAGTCGTCAACTAACAATTATGCAATAAAACCAATATTTACTGAATTAGTAGTACAGTTAGAAGGTGGGTTGTCAGAAACACGTAAACAAAACACGTCATAGCAGTCTACACACATCATCAAAACATCATACATCTAAAATGTCATAACTATGCCTCAGCTCCAATCAATTTTTTTTTTCAACTTTTATTTTAATTCAATAAGTGAAGTTTTTTTTTTCGGAAGTTTCGCTACAGCTTTCGAAGTGCAAATTTATCCAAAAATAGCAACAATCGCCGAGGGATCATGATTAACGCAAATATCTCGGAATTATAATGATCTGCATTGCCGACTAGTTGGCTAGTCTGCTAGTCGCCAGAACCCCTAGTCGGCCCATCTCTAGCGTTAACCCATATCTTTAAAATGCTTTGCCTTGACTGATTGACTGACTGATCAATGCATAGCCTAAACCGCTAGTAGTAGAAAGCTGGAATTTAGATTTAGATCGTGTGACAAGAGATCGAAAAAAAAACAAGATGGCGCCACCCACTATGCCAAAGCTCATACATGGATTGAAGATGTCCTTTGTGTTTGAGTATGTTTGTTAGTCTTTCCGCCAAAAACAACTAAACCGATTGCCACGAAACTTGGTATGAAGATAGCTGGAAATCTAGATTAACACATAGTACACCCTACTTTTTATCTTGATATTCTCGCGGGATCGGAACTTATGTGAGTGAAACCGCGGGGTGCAGCTTGTAATACATAAATTACTCTCTGTTATTATATGAATATGTTTTATCTTATTTCCCAGGTACATAGTGAACTTCATGCTGGACTCGACGTTAGGGTTGCTTATCATATGGGCTGGTATCAGACTTGCGCAACACTGCGCTAGAAAATATGACATACCACTTATCAATTTTGGAGAATATGGTAAGAAATTGACATGTATCCTCGGCATTGTGTGTATTCCGGGCATAGAATAATAGGGTTTGAAGATGTAGAAGAGTTTGCGTTTCGAGACCTATACAGGTCTCTTCTTTAGGTTTTGCGATCCAATCTAGGATTAGATTCAGGATTTTTAATCCTGAAGAAAACACCTGTATTTTTTTTTTAAATTAGGTAAAATTTATCCAACATCGCGAAATCAGAAGAATGTCTATGTAATACATGTACTACATGAATGATCCATGTAGTAATTATAATAACAATTGTGATGTGTCAGGCAAGCCGGCGATGAGTTCCGCGTGGGTGTGCCAGTGCGTGCTGTACGCGGCGCTGGCGACGGTCGCCAAGTCCGTGCTGGCGCTGGTGCTGCGGCTGCCGCCCGTCGTGGCCGTGCTGTCGGCGCTGCGCCTCTCGCCCGTCTCCGACCCACGGCTGGAGCTCGCCGTCGTCATGCTCATCATACCCTTCTTTGTCAATGTAAGTCACACGCTCAGCTACCGACCCGCAATGCAATGCTCATGCTACATATACCTACAATATTCTCATTCATTTATTTTCAACCGATTTCAAAAATAGGAGGAGGTCTCAATTTGGCTGTATTTTTTTAAATGTTTGTTCACTATGATGTGGCTTCGTTAGCGGGCTACAGTGAATATTCGAGTTTACGCGGTGCATGTGGCCGGGTAGATCGTTGCAACTCGAAGTATTCGGGCGAAGACGATTTTTCGACAGACAGACAACGGGAAGCGACTTTGTTTTATTCTATGTAGTAATGATTATTACAAACGAGCTGCGCGGCCCGTAACGTAAGACACCCGCGTAAGTCCCGATCCTGCGGGAATATCGGGGTCAAAAGTAGCCTATATGTTCTCCATCTCCAGCTATATAATATACTAAGTTTGATGGCAATTGGTTAAGTAGTTTTCGCGTGAAGGTGTAAGATACATACTCGTTTACTTACTCACACACAAACTTCCACATTTATAATATTAGTAAGATGATAAAGTCCCTGTGTAAGGAAGGAAACGATGTTAGTTCCATGAAATCTCCAGATTCGCTAATATCCCCTATATCCCTTATAGTCGCCTTTCATGACACCCACGGGAAGATATGGGGAAACCCTATTCTATGCCCCGGCAACACGGTAAATTGGTTATCTGTATTCGACCGTAAGTTTAATGGGATGTGTGCCCTCTTAACAAATCGCTTATCAAACCAAACTTTAGGTAAGGTTAGGTTAAAATGTAAATAGACACGACCTGTTATCTACATCCTCTGTAACAACATTATGCCAAGATTACATTTTTATTTGCCTTTTTTATAATAGACAACATACATACATACATGTTAGTCATGTTGCCAATGTTACCTATGTATTTATAATATTAGTATAGATAGACTAGCAGCGCCCTGCGGTTTCACTCGCATGTACCGATGCCGGGGGAATATCGAGATTATTAGTGACACTCGCAGGACTAAGACAAATTGATTGCTGTAAGATCATCAAAAACGGTCCATCCGTTTGGCTTCTGGAGCGCCAAGTAGGAACAAACGTACATACCTAGACTGATAAACACATAACCCTCATTGCATTGCGCAGCCGGGTAAAAAGCAGCATATGTGTTATTCCAGGTCTCTAGCTATCTACATACGGTATTTCATCGCAATCGGTTTAACAATCTTTGCGTGAAGGAGCAACTTACACACATACACACAAACTTTCACATTTATAATATTAGTACTTGCTGCTATTATTAAAATAGGTGAGAATGATAACCTTCAGATCATTATTAGATAGAAGGTGACGATGATTTTGTCTAAGATATAGCACGTTCTCGGAGACGGCAGTGCAACCAAAACTACACAGATGTATTTCCCCATAAATAATGTCTTGTTTTTTATTTCCAGATTTTAATATTCTGGGTGACAGACAACTTCCTAATGTACCATCCGAGGGGAGTTAGCACCAAAATCAAGACGAAGGTAATTTCTCTTTATAAACCAGTCCTTTTGTTGAGGATCTATTCCACTAAGTACCCCTTTTAAAGCCACCGGTTTAGGCTGTACAGCCAAGCAATAAAAGTAGTTATTCACTGTAGTCCAAGGGTTTTCCAATTGGTAAAGGTACTCAAGGTGTAACTTTTACAACTCAAGCAGTAGTATTAGAGGAAACGTGATGAAGAAATGTGCTGAATATACATTGTTTAGTGTCGGTGGCATATTAATCAATTTTGTTCCGTTATAGTGTAGTGAAAATACAAACCAGTGCATCCAAATCTCATAAAGACTTGTTGTTCTTAGCTGCTATTTTCCTTCCTGATTATGTTACCTAAAAATCAAATTAACTACGATGCAAAAGTGTCTAATTTGTTTTACTATGATTCCTTCCTCCCTTGATTTGACTGACTACGACAGCTTGACTGCTTTTGTATCTGCAACTTGCAAATATTATTAAATACTTGACACTGGCTACTTCCCAAATGGCGATTTAATCGCGCGATGAAATCGCATGCTATTTCGTCAATACTGTACCTACACAGGTCCAAAAACGCATAACCGTACGGGGAAAAACACAGCTGTATGTGGGAGCCTTAATTCGATTTAAGACAGAGATGAAAAAATAATAACAACTGGGAGCTTTAATTCGATTTAAAACAGAGATGAAAAAAAATATCAACTGGGAGCCTTAATTCGATTTAAGACAGAGATGAAAAAATAATAACAACTCTAAGTAGGAATTCTAAACGTTTTTACAACACAACATTATTTGTATGTTTGTTGCTATCAGTTGCAAGTTGGATGAAACTTGGATGAATTATTATCAGTAAACAAGTGTTCGAAGCAACAATTGTCTTATATGGTAAATAGCCTTGGTATGCAGATAAACAGGTTTTATATTTACTTCACATACGTTTTTGTATGAATAATAAGTGTGTATTTATATAAGAAAAGTAGGTATATATTTAATTATATTCGGCCAGTTGCCTGGCACCTATGACAAGCACATACAAAAGCCACGATAGCCCCGGTATGGAATAAGGCTACCCCATCTCTTCCCGTGGGTGTTTTAAAGGCGACTAAGGAATCTGGGATAAACTAACGAACCTAGAGTTGTCTTCTTCTTTGGTGGCGGGAAAACTGGTTGGATGGGGAGGTACTAGGCAATCCGTAAACAAGAGAAATAAATAAAAAATGAAACATTACATTCATACATTTCTATTGTTGTTGTGTTACAGGTCCGATACCAGTCGATAAAGAAAGAGAAGTCAGGGTCAGAGGAAGACGAGCAGTCGGCTGACGAGAGGCTTCTGGGAGCCAGCGTATGACCTCAGCGGAGGCCCGACACACTCAGGGCATAGCTAACGTAATCTCGTACGTGAGTACATTGTTAACTTGTTCCCTGTTATGTACCTTCTAATCATTCTATTGATATTTTTGGCGCGTATTTTTAGCGCGTTTTACTAATGATATGAGAGAATACGGCACCGAATCGTCCCTTAAGGTTATATAATATGTTAACACGATCGATAAACTAAATACCTAAAACAAATCAAATTCAATGACAGGTTTTGTAAGTTTTTAAATTCATTATGTAAGAAATATATCAAGAGCAAGTGGTATGGCAAAGATCTCGAAACATCGGGCGTTAAAAAACGAAAATAAAAAAAACGAAAATGAGAAGAATATCATATCAGCATCGCGAAATTAGAAGAAATTTTTATGGTAGGCAAATAATTATCTCATTTATTTCATAGATCTGATTTATCGACAAGAAAAGTTATATTTAGTACTGATTCGTACCAGATAACCAGTGATATGAAACAAGTTAACAATATACTCATAAGATTTTAATTATAAGGCGGCACTTACAAGTTACGGATAGGACAAAATACGTTTCAAGGCGTTTTTAAACGCAACTCCCAAGTGATATTATAGATAAAAATTAAACGTAAGTCGCTGTAGAGCTGCTATTGTAAAAAAGCAAGATATAACTTAATCCCACTTAATAACTTCCCCTATATTTGAAAGCAATGCAATGTATACGATTCACATAGAAAATTCAAACATCAACAAAGTAGTTAAGGTCCTTATTTGCACGCAATTTAAGCATCTATGAAGCCGACCGGCTGCGCTCGGTCTTCGCGACATCCGCTGTAATAGCATGCAAATAAGGTGGGTACATTATAGTAAGTACCTATTTTAAGTGTGAATCGGAAAGAAAAAGCTATAAGCTTCCGAAAGAAGTATGTTACTTTTGTACAATATTTAAGGTGGTTACAAATTGCTAGCTTTGCTTGCATTTTAAATATAAAAATACAAAGATGCCTAAATTGTACGATACATAGGTTAATCCAATTTAACCACCTTGATAAATCTTTTGAAGAAACGGATTTGATTTAGTTTACATATGATATTTATATAATATTCTTCATTATAAGTACTTAGGTACCGATTGTACGCCATTTCCACTTCGAATATATAGGTACGTAGAAAAATATTTTTATACATTATTATGTACGATATGGTTTTTTAAAAGTGTAAGTTCCTAAATTGTTTATGTAGGTATTCCTTGGTAGTGCCATTGTTTTGTAAAAGACTAGCAAAGTACGCTAACATCGAATTAAGGCTGAATAAAGTCGTTAAACCTGCTTCTGTTATTTCCACGTTAGAATTGAAATAACAGTGTCTGACTTTTGTAAAAATTGGATGTTATAGAAATTGTTCCATTGATAATTATTGTTAAATAGTTTTAAACGGTTCATCATACTAAATCAAAGATGGCCACTGCCACAAAATGGCGGATGGCTATTAAAAAAAAACATAACGGTTGCAGAAATAACTTCATTTTTTTAGTTCTTTCTAATAAAACCACGTAAATTAAAAAAACGTATTGTATTTTAAACAATCTCTACTGCAAACACGCTTTTCTTGTTTCGAAATTATTAATTATACTAAGGTAAGTACTATTACGGCCAATGGAGTGAAAGAAAGCATTCCATAGTTAAAGTTATCCTTATGAACGTTCCTGGTACAGCTGTAAGTCTTTTCTCATCCATGAGTTGCCACACAAACCTATAAAATAAGTTACGTCCTACGTCTTCCTTCTCACAAGCATATAGTAGTACCACTAGTACTTATTAATTTGAGGATAGCGGCGTTACTTACTACAGTGCTCGCTAGATATGTGTGTGCGTGGTCAAAATCGGAACTAGAACCGCTGCCCGCCATGATATCGTTAGAGAGTTAGTAACCTAATATTAGACAGTGGCGCGTGGCGCCACAAGTCGCGTGCAGACTTATCTGGCGCGTACTGTATTGTCCAGTGATAAATAGGGTTTGTTAAATCAAGGTTTACCGCTTAACGGTCAGTTCAGTAATCAGTCTGGTCAGGATGACCTGAGAATATTCCTGTAATCCATAGAAAGATACGATAGTAAGACTGATGATACCCGTATTAAACTGTGAAAAATTAAGCATTATCACTGTCAGTCAACTACATGTCATGACGTGATTCTCTATACAAAAAGCAGCTTTTATTCATTTTTGTGTAATTATCTCAGTAAAAACTAGGCCTAAACTTCTCCGTTTTACATTTTGTTGCAAAAAAACGTTTTTTTGCCTTAACTAAAAAAAAAGGACAAAGCTTAAGCCACGAGGTAATAAAATCTACAAAAAAAAAACAACGGAATCTAAAAATTTTAAGGGGTAGAAAAGAGGTTTCTCTTTTTAACATCTTTGTTTGGAGAACCACGCCTCGACTTGCCCGTCGAGTAGCCCTCTTAAGAACGTGGCGACTGTTACCTTTTCCATACAAACTTAATACCAAAATAAAGTTTACTGGTTTACTAGTTTACATCTCATTTGTTTTATATTATTCCCAATAAAAAGTAATTTACGCTGTAAAAATAAAAATAAAATGTTTCTCCGTTTTATTTCATTTCGAATGAATATTTTGGAAAACCTTGTGGTGGGGACCCTATAAAAGTAAATCTTAATCCAAATAATATCGATATTAAAGTAGAAAACTAAATTTTTCATAATTTATTTTGGTATTAAGTTTGTATGGAAATGGTAACAGTCGCCGCGTTCTTAATAATTAATGATTACACTGAGACGTTGATCCCTTAAATAATGACGTCACACAATAATGTGTACACTACACTACACTAGTACACAAGTACTATATTATACCCTATTTCAGAATCTTAGATCAAAAATGTAAACAAAAAAGTACTACATTTATTTGAAAGTGACAGCACTTTGTTTACTTTTTACTTTAAATTGACAGTTCTTTGTTTACATTTTAGATCTGAGATTCTGAAATAGAGTAGGGATAGTTGCGTAAAAGACTTGCCTAATGGAACCGCGGTTCAAGAGTTTGTATGGCGGCACTGATGTCTAGTCGGACCCCGGATAGAAGTTACCCCTAGTACTATCCGATATTGTCTAGTTTTCACATCACAAACCGTAGTATAGTATATAAGACGTAGTTTCAGCGTATGATACGGATTCACCTTGTGTTCATCGAATTTATTTACCAAAACTTATATTTTTTGACTCGATATTTATTGTTTTCGATTCGATATAAAAATGATATTCGCTATTGTGATTATGTAAATAGTAGGTATTGTAAGGAAATTGTTTTGTAAAAACTGAGTTTGTATATTTATCAATTATTGACATATTTGTGAATACGACGTACCTACTCATTGTTTGTGCGAATATAATTCATTTTTGGTGTATCGTTGTTTTATTTGATTATGCGGTGGAAGAGTCTAAAAATCTCCAATATAGAAAATTGTGCAATTATGTGAAAGATAATGTTTATTGCAATCTTGCTGTTGTGAGCTTAGCAAACAAAAACAAGAACCTTCTCACAGGAGGTTTTTAATGATGGATTTATCCTTGTAAAATATTTTTAATTTCAGGTTGAATTCTTCGGTTGGTTATTTAACAATATTGATAACATAATATAACTATGCACGTTAAATTACACATGACCAATATTATAAGCTACCTAGTAAAATTAACAAATTAATTATGTTAAAAAAATGGTCATACATAATTCGAATCGAAACATCAGCAGTAGTAGATAGGTATAGTTAGATTAGGTAGGTACCTATACCCAGTGATTCTCCTATACCACGGTACCAGCTACTCGGTCGGTCGTCGTCTGATAATGAGCAACTTATAATATAGGTCCACCTCCTTACGTTGTTAAATCCATAGTGACCTATTTCACTAACAAAACCTTCGTTGCTAAGGATCAAACCAAACAAGTTATCCCAACAGTTTATGATACAAATGTGACATAATTTTGAAACATGTTTTTATTTATTTGTTATTATTAGTATGTATTTAGATTGTTTTAGAAAATAGGGAATAATGGAGGAAAGCGAGTTACGGAAGTTGTTACAAACGAAAAATGGATGCAGGGTGCCGGTTATGCAACCCATACCGGATGTTCATGCGATGGACAAACTGCCTTTCATACCCTTGCCACCTTACAACAGAATCAAGGTATGTATGTGGACAAATAATTCTTCTCCTTCTTTACGTTCCTATAGTGGTGTACCTCACCTAGTGTTAGAGTTTTCCGGTCGCCCTAACGCCTTTAAATTGACCTTACTCGGATTGCTATTAGAGATAACAACCGGGACCTAACGGTCTTAAGAACGCGGCGACTGTTACCATTTCCATACAAACTTAATACCAAAATAAATTATGAAAAATTTAGTTTTCTACCTTAATATCGATATTATTCGGATTAAGATTATACTTTTATAAACCACCCCACCACAAGGTTTTCCAAAATAATCATAAATATAAAACGGAGAAACATTTTTTTTTCATTTTTACAGCGTAAATTACTTTTTATTGGGAATAATATAAAACAAATGAGATGTAAACTAGTAATTTACGCTCGAAAAATGAAAAAAAAATGGTTCTCCGTTTTATTTCATTTCGAATGAATATTTTGGAAAACCTTGTGGTGGGGACCCTATAAAAGTAAAATCTTAATCCGAATAATATCGATATTAAGGTAGAAAACAAAATTTTTCATAATTTATTTTGGTATTAAGTTTGTATGGAAATGGTAACAGTCGCCACGTTCTTAACGTGTAACTTTGCCACACATAATATCAGTCACCCGTAGGAGCGACCACGCCAGAGGCGTTGCGAAAACTAGCACGACTATACAAGATCGGCATATTTAAGTCATATTTAAATAACTCCTGGCCGGCCTGATAAACACCCGGCTGCAACGCAGAATGTTGTTGGTTCGATTCCTGTGTGCGAAACAAATATTTGCATGATCTGGGCTAGATGTTGCTGTTTATAACGCCCTGCAATATTCATTTTTTTATTTTATAACCCCACTACCAGTTCACCGCGTCCAATCTCCCTTATTCTAATTACAGGACAAACAAGTCAAGTTCAGAAGGCTACTAGAAGAAAAAGCAACTGAAAGGAAAGTGGAGATCGCCAAACCACCGCTTCCGAGACGAGAGCGAGACCTGTTAGAAATATCACAATCTCGACATATCGCTGTTTTAAAACAATGTGCTGACAAAATCCAGCCGCCTCCCATGCTCAAGTCATGGGAGAGAAAACTATCCACTCTCGTACCCCTGAAACTTAGATCGACCTTCCCAACTATGATGGAAGGACTAATAGTAGAAAGTAAAGCAGAATGGAACAAGAATCTTCATGACCTCGCAGTAAAGACAGTCATCCGCGACGTACCAGGCGTTTCCCGCAAACGGTACGAAGAACCCTACTTCAAATTCAACGGAGTCACTGCCAACTACGAAAAAATGCTCAAATACAGAAAGAAATTGCAACACGGTTCACTTTTACTTCATCCATTCATTCGTCTTATACTCGAGTCAGCTGAGAGAACATTTCCCTCCTACATAATAAACTTGAAGGACTACAGATCTCGAGGAGCATTACAATTAAAAGAATTTCATACCAAGATATTAGAAGAGATCAAACGCGCGGACTATTTGGTGTCCAGTGCTTGGTACTCCGTGCTTGTGACTTGGTTAAAAAATCCCCGTTGTCTTAAAGGAATGAAGCCGAATAGGGTTGCAGAATTCGTTAAATGTGCAACTAAAATTATATCTATGCAAATACAAGAGCTTATGCGTAGATCTATCGATGCTATTATCGAATTACTTAAAGATCCTAATTCTGTGCCAATTTTGAATATCGACCTCGATTTCGACGGTGAATTCTTCTACGATCCCTCCTTGGAGACTGTATACGAAACTTTTCACAGCATTGCGGATTCAATTTCTCATATTGCACAAAGACTTATGCCAATAGAACAATATTTAAAAATACCGTATAACTTTGATGCGTTGCCGGTTAATTATAACGACTGGTTACACGAAGATGGTCATGAGAGGCTACAGGTGGCGTTAGACGAAGTGTTCAAACCACTGCGTGATTACTTAGACGAGCTGAGAAAAGAATACAATATGCTGTACGGAGCCGCTGCCAAAGAAGAAGTTCGCAAGTTTATATTACAAGAAAATGAGTTTGAAATAGGTCGTGACAAAATATTATATTTTCAAGATATTGATGGTGAAATAACTACTATTTTGGAAAACGAGTATTTTAATTGCGCTAAAGTATGTCAACTCCGAATGGTGGACGGCCTTAAGAGAAAAGCTTCAGAATTCGTGAACAATATCTTAGGAGGAATCATAAGAACACACATGGCCGAAAACGACAGTATTTGTGCAGAATTCGAAGAGATAGCGGCAAAAGCATTAAAGGAGCCACCCAACGCTGCTGAGCTAATAGAACAAGGTGTTTACATTCTACACGCTAAAACAGTTCTCGTAGAAGCCTTGAAAGTTAGAATTGTGCGGCAAATCAACATTGTCTCAGCTCTACTGGAATTAACGTCACTTTCAGATGCCCATGTAGCTTCTAATACGAGAACTGTTAACTGGTTGAAAGATATAAAACCTATATTTGATAGAAATGCAGCTGCTTTCGAACAACATAAAGCTGAAATGGAGGAACGACTTTTAGGTCAAATTGCCTTTTTAAACCAAACTGTTATTGAGATGGCACCATTTTTAGAACTATTAGAAAACATGGACGACGGAGATCACACTTTAGAATATTTGGAGTACTTGAGAAAATTAGCTCTCCGTCTCGGTGACTGTGATAAATTAGTCACTTGGATAAATAACGAAGAAGCTACTTTCAAATTTCCAATAACATCGTACCCTGATTTAGAAGAATTGAAGGACTTTATACTTCCCTTTTATAGCCTTGTGTTTTTGGCTCATAAATGGAAACGCAGTTATTACACTTGGATGGATGGGACATTCGAATACCTCGATCATTACCAAATTGACCAAGATCATGACTTTTATTACAAGGAGTTTTTAAGAATATCGAAGGGTTATAAATCAAAAATAAAGCAACAAGTAGCTGAAGGTGTAGAAAAACGTTTTCAAGGACTTGTTGATGATTTGGATGTTAACAATCTACCAACTCCTATGAAACTGTGCGCTCAAGCAATTGCTGAAATCAAAGAATGGAGACCAAACGTACAAATGGCACACATCATGTGTAACCGCGCATTGATGCAGAGACATTGGGATGAAATGTCTACAATAGCTGGTTTTGATTTGACACCGACTGCAGGCACAACTTTGCGCAAAATAATCAATTTCAATCTCTGGGACGAAATAGATCAGTACGAAATAATAAGCGTAGCAGCTACTAAGGAACTCGCTCTCATAACCAATTTAAACAAAATGATTGCTGAATGGACTGATATATGTTTTAAGACAAGTCCTTACAAAGACTCAGGAATATTTATCCTCTCTGGTTTAGATGATATTCAAAGTGTCCTCGACGATCACATTATTAAAACTATTGGAATGCGCGGTTCAGCTTTTGTTAAGCCTTTTGAATCGCAAGTGAGGGCTTGGTATGAAAAGATTACACGTGTTAATAGTACTATTGACGAGTGGGGCAAAGTACAAAGTCAGTGGTTATATTTGTTGCCAATATTCTCTTCAAAAGACATTGTAGCTCAAATGCCAGAAGAAGGTGTGATGTTCGTAGAAGTAAACAATATTTATAGACGTTATATGGGATCTGTAGAAAAAGATCCCCATGTTCTGGAAATCGCAGGTGGTACTGGAGTGTTAGAATCTTTCAAAGCTGCTTCTGCTTTCCTTGAAAAAATCAATGATGGCGTCAACAACTATTTAGAGAAGAAACGTTTATATTTTCCTAGATTTTTCTTTCTATCGAATGACGAAATGTTGGAAATATTATCTGAAACTAAAAATCCTTTAAAAGTTCAACCGCATCTTAAGAAATGTTTTGAAGGCATTAACAGATTAGTATTTGATGAAGAATTCAATATTTCTGCTATGATTTCTATGGAAGGTGAAAAAATCGAGTTTCTTGATGTAATAAGTGTGGCAGCAGCGAGAGGCTCCGTAGAGAAATGGCTAGTTCAAGTTGAAGATCAAATGTTAAAGTCTGTGAAATCAGAAACCGAGTTATCATATTATGATTATCCAAACTTGGGCAGAGTAGACTGGATTCTGTCATGGGAAGGTATGGTTGTATTAGCCATTTCTCAAATATACTGGGCTGTTGACGTACATGAATGTTTATTTACTCATAAATTGAGTGAGTTGAAGGCTTTCCACATTGGACTTACAAAACAGCTTAATGAAACAGTGGCGGTTATAAGAAGAACAGATTTGACGAAACTAAGCAGTATTACAGTAAAAGCTCTAATTGTAATTGATGTTCATGCCAAAGATGTAATTTTCGATTTGGTAGGAAAAAATGTGACAGAGGTTACAGATTTCCAGTGGTTAGCCCAACTTCGCTATTATTGGGAAGATGAAAGAGTATACGTTAAAATTATAAACGCAGTTGTTGACTATGCGTATGAATACTTGGGCAATTCTGATCGTTTAGTGATAACGCCCCTAACTGATAGATGTTATCGCACGTTAATAGGAGCTTATTACCTACACTTAAACGGAGCTCCAGAAGGCCCAGCCGGAACAGGAAAAACGGAAACAACGAAGGATTTAGCAAAAGCTCTAGCAGTTCAGTGCGTAGTTTTTAATTGCTCTGATGGTCTAGATTATAAAGCAATGGGTAAATTTTTCAAAGGTTTAGCTTCTTGTGGAGCGTGGGTTTGTTTCGACGAATTTAACAGAATAGAAGTCGAAGTATTGTCTGTAATAGCTCAACAAATTCTGTGCATCGTTCAAGCAGTAAGACAGCATTTAGAAACATTTGATTTTGAAGGAACTATATTAACCCTTAATCCCGCTTGTTATGTATGTATTACTATGAATCCTGGTTACGCAGGTAGGTCTGAATTACCTGACAACTTAAAAGTATTGTTCCGAACTGTAGCCATGATGGTACCGGACTATGCTATGATAGGAGAAATATCATTATATTCTTTTGGATTCATCGATGCCAGAACTCTATCAATCAAAATCGTCACCACATATAGATTATGCTCGGAGCAACTTTCGTCACAGAATCATTATGATTACGGAATGCGTGCTGTGAAGACTGTTTTATCAGCCGCCGGCAATTTAAAACGAAGTTTTCCAAATGAAAGTGAGAATATTTTGTTGTTGAGGTCTATAACAGACGTCAATTTGCCCAAATTCTTATCATTCGACGTACCTCTTTTTGAGGGTATTATTTCTGATCTGTTTCCTGGCATTTCTCTTCCTAAACCGGATTACGATAATTTTCTGACGGCATGTACTGACTCCTGCGCTATTAACAATCTTCAGCCTGAAGATTGTTTCTTGTTAAAAATCATCCAAACCTACGAAATGATGATAGTGAGGCATGGATTCATGTTAGTTGGAGATCCCTTTGCAGGCAAATCATGTACGCTGAAAATTCTAGCCGAAGCTTTAACTTTAATGGAAGAAAGAGGTCTTCCGGGAGGATGTGAGAGTACATACAAAGTTTTAAATCCAAAAGCAGTTACGATGGGTCAACTGTACGGCGCTTTTGATCCGATCTCATACGAGTGGACTGATGGAATTGTGGCCACTATGTTTCGTGATTTTGCTTCCGAAGATACACCCGTCAGGAAATGGATAGTTTTCGACGGGCCCGTTGATGCAGTGTGGATTGAAAATATGAATACTGTCTTAGATGACAATAAAAAGTTATGTCTTACGTCAGGAGAAGTAATGGCTATGAGTAACGTGATGTCAATGATTTTCGAAGTAATGGATTTATCTCAAGCCTCACCAGCAACGGTGTCAAGATGTGGCATGATTTATATGGAGTCATCGTCGCTTGGATTCATGCCATTTTATAAATCTTGGCTGAAAACTCTCAATCCAATTTGGCTAGAAGAAAATGAAGAATACATCTTCGACATGTGCGAATGGTTATTCGACCCACTTATTTACTTCGTCAGAAAATATTGTACACAGTTAGTAACTGCTGGTGAAGTCAACTTAATTCAAAGTACTCTCCGTCTTATAGAAATGTTAATGGATTATGCCATCGAAGGGGAGGAGGATACCAGATATTCGAGAGTCTGGTTTTTGGCGTCACTCATGACTGCCCTAGTGTGGGGAATCGGTGGTATATTGAATAGTGATTCAAGAGAAAAGTTTGATGACTTGGTGAAGGAATATTTTAGAGGTGAAAAAGGTATACCATCGCAGATAGACCGAATCGATGTTTCCATTCCTTCAGAAGGAATGATTATTGATCATTATTACATGTATAAGAGTAAAGGTTGTTGGAAGCCATGGCCAGATGCTGTGAAAGGCGTGGTAGTCAAAGAACAGATAAATCTTCTACAAACAGTTATTCCTACACTGGAAACTGAAAAGTATATTTATCTTTTGCGACTACATACCAAATTTCAGCAGCCTCTGTTACTCATAGGGCCAACCGGTACTGGCAAAAGCTTTTATGTTCAAAACTTTTTAATGAACAGTATCGATATGGATTTATATACACCTGGATTTATTACGTTTACGACTACAACTTCTGCCAATCAAACACAAGAATTAGTTATATCAAAGTTAGTCAAACGGCGGAAAAATAATTATGGTCCGCCAAAGGGCCACTTGGCTGTCATTTTTATTGACGACATGAATATGCCAGCTAAGGAAGTATATGGCGCTCAGCCAGCGATAGAACTTCTGAGACTATATTTCGATCAAAAGCACTGGTATGACTTAAAAACGACTGAAAAACTTTATATTTTTGACACATTCTTTTATGGGGCGATTGGTCCAGTAGGTGGAAGTCGACAGTTGATATATCCACGGATGTTACGGCACTACAATATTTACTCAATAAACGAATTTTCCAAAGAGAGTATGACCAAAATATTTACGACACTTTTACAACTTGGTTGGAGACGTAATGGATTTGGTCAAGATACGCAGCCTACTATAGTTAATATAATTTCTGCAACAATGGATATTTACGATGCAGCTACTGAAGGCCTTAGGCCAACTCCAGCTAAATCACATTACATTTTCAATCTAAGAGATTTTTCAAGAGTAATTCAAGGATGCGCATTGCTTCGCAAAGAATCAGCTGAAAATAAGAAAACATTTACGAGAGTATGGGTTCATGAAATAATGCGCGTCTTTTATGATAGACTTGTCGATGAAGATGACCGTACTTGGTTCTTTAAGGTTTTAAAGAAGTCTACTAAAGAATTCATGAAGGATACTTTTGAATCTGCCTTAGATACGTACCAAGACGCTAATGGTGATGTTAATCAAGACACTATAAAGAGAATGATGTTTGGTTGCTATTTGGACTTAGACAGTGTAGAAGGTGAAAGACGTTATGATGAAATGCCGTCTAAGGAAGTAGTTCTGAATGTAGCTATAACAATGTTGGCAGAATACAACGCTATGCACAAAGCAAAAATGAATATAGTCTTGTTTGATTACGCTCTTGAACATCTTTCTAAAATCTGTCGTTTATTATCTATGCCTTCTGGTAATGCATTATTGGTTGGAGTTGGTGGTTCCGGTCGGCAGTCGCTGACACGCTTGGCTAGCACAATTTTAGGTCAACAAATTTTTCAACCTGAAATCACAAAAACATACAGCGTTAAAGATTGGCACGATGACATTAAAATAGTTCTCCGCGAATCTGGAGGTCTCAATAAAGACACAACTTTCCTTTTTACCGAGAGCCAGATAAAGGAAGAAGTGTTTATACAGAACTTAGACAGTTTACTGAATTCTGGAGAAGTCCCTAATATGTACGGCTTAGATGAAAAACAAGAAATATTGGAATTATGTCGTTTAGCCGCCCAAGGTGGGAATAGAAATCTCGATATTAGCCCATTACAGATATTAGCGTTTTTTGTAGGAAGATGTAAAGCTAAACTACACATAGTCCTGTGCTTCAGTCCAATAGGAAGTTCTTTCAGAATAAGATTACGACTGTATCCGTCGTTAGTAAATTGTTGTACCATAGATTGGTATGACAGTTGGCCTGAAGATGCTCTGGAAATGGTTGCTAATTATTACATGGTAAAAGTAAATGTACCGGATAAAGTAAAAGCAGCTGCTGTAATTGCTTGCAAACAGTTTCATGTAGATGCACGAGTAGTATCAACTAATTTCTACAACAATTATGGAAGAAAAACTTATATCACTTCTGCATCATATTTGGATTTGATTAAGTCGTTCACATCCTTAACAAACAGAAGACAAAAAGAATTACGTGCTGCTAAAATGAGGTACACAAATGGTTTAGATAAACTAATGCAAGCAGCTGAAGCTGTATCTATTATGCAGCGAGATTTAAATGAATTAAAACCTCAGCTTGTAATACTGGCGGCTAAATCTGCTAAAATGATGGAAGATATTGCAGCTGAAACAGCAGTAGCTGATAAAGCAGCTGCACAAGTAAGAGAAGATCAAAAGGTAGCTAACGTTCAAGCTGCAGCTGCCCAAGAGCTGAAAAAAGACTGCGAAGCTGATTTGGCCCTTGCTCTACCGATTCTAGAAGATGCTATATCTGCATTGAATACGTTAAAACCAGGCGATATTTCTATTGTCAAATCGATGAAGAATCCACCTGGTACTGTGAAGTTAGTTATGGCTGCAGTTTGTGTTATGAAAGGAGTACCACCCGAAAAAATTCCTGATCCAAATAGTCCCGGAAAGAAAATATTAGATTATTGGGGACCAAGTAAAAGAATATTAGGTGACATGGGTTTTTTAGAATCTTTAAGAAACTTTGATAAAGATAATATTCCAGTTGCAACTATGCAAAAAATTAGAAAAGAATATTTGTCACATAAAGATTTTAAACCTCATATTATCGCAAAGGCTTCTACAGCTGCGGAAGGGTTATGTAAATGGATTATTGCTATGGATATGTACGATGCTGTAGCAAAAGTTGTTGCACCAAAAAAGGCAAAACTTGAAGCTGCTGAAAGAGAGTTTTCCGAAACCATGGCTATTCTAGAAGAGAAAAAGGCTACGGTGGCTCGGTTAGAAGCTAAACTTGCTCAGTTAAATGAAGCATTAGAGGAAGCAAACATTAAGAAAAAAGCTCTCGAAGACGAAGTCCAACTTTGTATTGATAAGTTGTACAGAGCAGAAAAATTAATTGGTGGTCTTGGTGGAGAAAAAGTTCGATGGACCGCAGCTGCTGAACACTTACAAGTTGTATACGATAATTTAGCAGGCGATATACTTGTCTCATGTGGCATCATTGCTTACTTAGCTCCTTACACACTTCCGGTACGCACAGAAATGATAGATAAATGGCGCGTACTTGTGATAAAATTAGATATGCCACATTCAGAAGTGTTTTTGTTAAAAGATGTTTTGGGAACGGATATTAAAATACAGAATTGGTGCATTGCTGGTCTTCCAAGAGATTTATTTTCTATTGATAATGCAATAATTCAAGATAATTCTATGCGGTGGTCTTTACTTGTAGATCCACAGGGACAAGCAAATAAATGGGTGAAAACAATGGAAAAATCGAATGACTTACAAGTTTTAAAATTTACGGACGGAAATTACATGAGATGTATTGAAACATGTCTCGAATACGGCAAGCCAGCACTAATAGAATGCATAATGGAAGATGTAGAAGCTCCACTGGACCCTGTTTTAATGAAGAACACTTACATGCAAGGTGGAAAAGAATTCATTGCATTAGGCGACAACGTTATTGAATATCATCCGAATTTTAGGCTTTATATGACAACAAAACTAAGAAATCCTCATTATTTACCTGAAGTGTTTAACAAAGTCACATTGATAAACTTTGCTCTTACAAAAGATGGTTTAGAAGACCAATTGTTAGGAATTGTCGTTGCGAAAGAAAGACCTGATTTACAAGAAAAGCGTGAAAAACTTATCGTGCAGGGTGCGGCTAATAGAACTGCTCTAAAACAAGTCGAGGACGATATTTTACGGACACTACAAGAAACGAAAGGAGATATTTTAGAAGATGAATCGGCTATTGAAGTTTTAGATTCTTCTAAAATATTGTCAATAGATATAATGAAAAAGCAAGAAGCTAGTTTAGAGACAGAAACTATAATTGAACAATTCCGTCTAGGATATCGACCAATTGCATCGCACTCTGCAATTCTGTATTATTGCGTGACCGAGTTGCCGAACGTTGATCCTATGTACCAATATTCTTTGACGTGGTTTATAAATCTATACATCATATCTATTGAAAATGCCAACAAATCTAAAGACTTAGAAAAACGTTTGAAATTTTTAAAAGATACTTTTACATATAATTTGTATAGCAATGTATGTCGATCACTCTTCGATAAAGACAAATTAATGTTTTCATATATAATGTGTGCGAAGATGATGTTAGCAACAGGTGAAATGGCCCATGACGATCATATTTTCCTAATAACGGGTGGAATCGCTATTGAAAATCCTTTAAAAAAACCAGTTGATTGGTTACCTGATAAAGGTTGGGACGAGATTTGCCGTCTGAATGATCTACATGCATTTAAAGGTATTAAGGAAAATTTTATTGGCATGATACGACAGTGGCAGGACGTGTATGATGCCATAGATCCACACCATAAAGCTTTACCTGGTGGCTGGGACGAAAAACTAACTCATTTCCAAAAATTACTTGTTGTGAGAGTTTTGAGACCAGACAAGTTGATAACAGCCATTTCTGATTTTGTTGAAGCTCAAATGGGACGTAAATTTATTACACCTCCGCCCTTCGACATCGGTAAATCTTTTGGAGATTCTAATTGTCTTGCACCTCTCATTTTTATTTTATCTCCGGGTTCGGACCCCATGGGTGCTTTAATAAAATATTGTGAAAAAATGGGATACTCCAATAGGTTTAGCTCGATTTCATTAGGTCAAGGCCAAGGACCAATCGCCAGAGCTATGATTGAAAGAGCACAACTGGAAGGCGGATGGGTTTGTTTGCAGAATTGTCATTTAGCAGTATCTTGGCTTCCAGTTCTTGAAAAAATTGTTGAAAGTTTTGATTTGACGAATACAGATTTAAGTTTCAGAATGTGGTTGACAAGTTATCCTTCTGATAAATTCCCGCAGTCGGTTCTACAAGTCGGAGTAAAAATGACGAATGAGCCACCAACAGGCTTGCAACATAACTTAAACCGTTCTTATATATCAGAACCTGTCAAGGAAGCTGAATTCTACGAAGGTTGTCATGGAAAAGACAAACCATTCAGCAAATTACTCTACGGAATTAGCTTTTTCCACGCTGTCGTTCAAGAAAGAAAGAAATTTGGGCCGTTAGGATGGAATATACAGTACGGTTTTAATGATTCAGATTTTCAAATATCTGTTATGCAACTACAAATGTTTTTGAATCAGTATGAAGAAATTCAGTACGTAGCTATTAAATATTTAACTGGTGAATGTAATTATGGCGGTCGTGTAACTGATGATTGGGATCGTCGATTGATCGTAACTATATTAGACAATTATGTTAATTCTGGAGTTGTCAATGATCCCAATTACTTGTTCTGTGAACTGGGAGCTCAATATGGTTTGCCACGGCGATGTGAATACCAAGATTATTTAAAACATATCGAAACCGTGCCCGTTAATCCACCTCCTGAAGTTTTTGGACTACACATGAATGCGGGAATAACAAGAGATTATTCAATTTCCATGTCGTTGACCGCCGCTCTTGTGTTGGTCGAAGGAACTGGGGGTGGCGGTGAAGGAGGGAATACAGAGGTTGTACTTGTACAAATGGCAGCAGAGATACTATCGAAAATACCACCAAAATTTGATGTAGAAATTGCCAAAAAGAAATTTCCCGTCGATTATAATGAATCCATGAATACCGTCTTAGTTCAAGAGATGGAAAGGTTCAACAAGTTACATAATGAAATCAAAAATTCTTTATTGGACGTACAGAAAGCTGTAAAAGGTCTTATAGTTATGTCACCTGCTTTAGATAACCAGTCAACTGCCATGCTTTTGGGTCGAATACCTGATAATTGGCGTAAAGTGTCTTATCCGAGTTTGAAACCACTACCCAGCTATGTGACAGACTTCATAGAACGTTTGAAGTTGTTGCAAGATTGGTACGATAATGGGAAGCCGACAACATTTTGGCTGTCGGGTTTTTTCTTTACACAGGCTTTCCTTACTGGCTCAGTACAAAACTACGCTCGCTCTAAGAAGATTCCAATTGATTTATTAATATTTGATTTCGATGTTCGAAGAGTGGATTACGAGCCTGAGTCGCCGGAATGGGGCGTATACGTACATGGTTTGTTTATGGATGGTGGTCGATGGGACCGAGACACTTACGCTATTGGTGAGCAATTCCCTAAGATACTAAATGACAATATGCCAGCTGTCTGGCTTTATCCAAAGTTGAAAGGTGAGTTTCAAGAAGGGTCTAGGTACAGATGCCCACTTTATAAGACTTTGGAAAGGAAAGGGGTGCTTGCGACCACGGGACACTCTTCCAATTTTGTATTGGCTTTCTATTTGCCTTCTGATAAACCGGCTGCGCATTGGATCAAACGTAGTGTTGCCTTATTACTTCAATTAGACAATTAATATAGATCACAAATCTGAATCTATGGTATGTTCTATGGTCTTTGAAATACTACAAATTTTAATTAATAAAACTACGTAAAAGAATACAAAAACAAGTCTGAAAACTGATAAGATGTTGGTAATTGCCAACGTGTGAATGGCCTACCTAATGCTTCCGCAGTCAGTAGTATTGTCGAACTATCGGTTGTATCGATAGCTCAATTTGATAAAATAGTATCAATGTAATGTAATATTATGACTATTTTAATAATAGGTAATAGTAGTCATTGTTCGATATGTTTGCGCTTTTGAAAGGAGACTGGTTCCAACTACAGATATGGTTAGGACAAAACTGGATCCATAGTGTCGATTGTTAGACAAACGATTGTGCGTTCGGTACCCGTTGAAGCTCTATCTATAGTATAGTATTGTATTGCTATTTGTCGATAGTATAGTATGGACACTATTGGTTTTGCTTAAACTATCGATAGTCTATCAATAAACGACTATCCATGTAAATGTACCTAATCTATAATAAATAAAAGTTTATTGTAGGCTTTTTAACATAAAATCATTGTCATTCAAGTTGTAGGTATTCGTTATTATTACAAAAGGTAAAAGATAATAAAAAAGAAATATTACTACTGACGTTTTCATTGTAGATTGATGATAAATAAGTTGTCTTAATTTATAATATGAGCTTAAATAATAATACTTATAGGTAAGTTTTTTTTTATGCAACATTTGACCATTTTATCGCGCTACTAGCTGCGTCCCGTGGTTTCACCCGCGTAGGTTCCGATCCCCTGGGAATATCGGCATCAAAAGTAGCCTATGTTACGTATGAATTTTTTGAAATCGGTCCAGTAGTTTTTGAGTTAGTCATAATCAAATACAAATCTTTCCTCTTTTTAATATTAGTAGGCAGTATAAAAGTGTAGATTACCTACTTACCTACCAATTTATAATATGTAAGTATAGATTCAGAAACCGTATACTTAGTGGATAACTCTGACTTTGACGACCTCTGTGCCGCGTCGGGCGAAAGCCCGACTGCGATGCAGAAAGTTGGGGGTTCGATTTCCTATGGGGGCAAGTATTTTTGATTAAAAATAAAATATTTGTTTCTGTGGTCTATCTCTGTATAATATGTACTTACAAAACAAAATTATTCATCTAAAAACCTTCATATTACATCGGTTGTCTAGTCAAGTCACCGTAACGCAAGCTTCATCGCATCGCTTCCCATGGGGCTAGATGCAGAGAAATGAAATATAAATTATTATTAATATAAACTATTGTTTTAACAGGATCACTGGCTAGATGGTAAGCTATTAAGCGTGTGATGATCACATAAATTAATATTTATTAATTACTAGCTGCGCCTACGGTTTTACCCGCGTTAGTCCCGATTTACGGGATCGAAGTATGTCCTTCTACAAGGTCTTATCTATCTCTATACCAAAATTTATCAATATCGGTTCAGTAAAAGCGTAACAGACAGCCAGACAACCAGTAACGTAACAGACAGCCAGTAACTCTGACTTTCGCATTTATAATATTAGTAATGTGTAAGATTTCATAACTCAGTTTCATAAGTTTCACTATCACTTTCACTAATCAGTACAATAACGCAAAACAACAATTTGAACGATTTTTAAGCAGTCGCGCGGGAAAAAAAAATTGCACCTGCTGGGTTTATGTTGCCAGATCTACTGATTTTTTTTATTAATAACTTTAAATACCAATAATACAAACTTATGTGGCTTTTGACCTTCGATTTAGCGACCATTTTATTATAAAACTTTTGCTACATATCCATAATATCTCTAGTGTTTATCTCTATTGAGTTTGAGCATTACACGTTCAATACTGAGAGTCAGTATTCTTGTAATGAGGAAGAACAATAACTTTTTATCCCGGCAGAGGTCGGTAGTCGGATGATCTTTACTGTCAAACGTCAGATGTTTTTTACAACTCTCGGCGCCAAATTGGCCATATCGGTCTGAGACCGAAAGAATAAAAAAAAACTCGGCGTTTCCATGGGTGGAGGACCATCATCGAAAAAAAAAAGATCATCCGATGCCAGCGCCTCTGCAAACAGCTCTGCGCGTGGCACATCCTATTTTGGATTGGATTGGATGGAACTGACCATTTTTTAATGACTTGTGACTAGTGATTGGTCAACTCGGAATAAATGTAACTCGAGTCAACTCGAGTTAAAATGCACGTAACTCGAGTTAACTCGAGTTACGTGCATTTTAACTTAGTATGTAATTAGGAGACTTAGATTATTACATACATACATTTTTATCGCAATATTCGGGGATCGAAATGAGATCGAAATTTACAACACAATGTGTTAAATGTAGTTTTTTTACATTTTAATCATTCGGTCCTCTAGATTAGGCAATAGAAACGAAATAAAAATTAATTTATCGAATAAAATAAACACAATTATGCGTTTTTTTTTTTTAGGTTAAAATTTGTTAAAAATAGTACTATTATTGAACTCGAGTTCGCAAGGTTTAACTCGAGTTGACTCGAGTTAATCGCAACTCGAGTTAACTTGAGTTGACCCATCACTACTTGTGACTTTTTAAAATAAGCGGTGGCAACATTCGCTGCGGCAAATGCAACGCGTGTCATGTAAAAAAATCAAGAAAGTTCTGTTTTCGGCGCAAAATGTAGATTAGCACATATAATTTTACCAATGTAGATTTGCGTATAAGTTTAAACTACGATTTGATGTGTAAATCTTCAAAAATGGTGTCTGGCAGCACGAGGGTGATCCAGGTCACCAACATCGCTCCACAGGCGACAAAGGATCAAATGCAGACGCTTTTCGGATATCTCGGTAAAATAGACGATATAAGACTCTATCCGACAATCAGAGACGTCTCATGCCCTGTTCAGTCGCGAATATGCTACGTAAAATATTATGATTCGGCGACTGTGAACGTAGCTCAGCACATGACGAATACTGTCTTCATAGACCGGGCCTTGATCGTGATTCCGATGCAGTCAGGAGAAATACCAGATGAACATAAGGCTCTCGAGATGTCTAGTAACGGGACTCTAGTGCCGGGGCTTAGTACTGTGGACCCGCGTCTCCCAGCGCATATAATAAATACATTGGAAGGCGTCCCGCCGAACCAAGTGATACAATCTCATGACCCGAAAATTGCCGCACTAGGCTTGCCACCGTACCCGCCACTTCCAGCCGCCTACGACTCGAGAAAGATAGAAGAGATCCGTAGAACGGTGTTGGTAACTGAAATAGATAACCTAACATCCCAACAACTGATTGACCACTTTTGTCAAGCCGGAGAGGTGAAGTATATGAGATTCTGCGAGAGGGACGCCGATAAACAGAAATATGGGTTAGTTGAGATGACTGAACAGGAAAGTGTGATAAAAGCTTTGCAACTTAACAACTCCACTGTGGAAGGACAGACAATAAAGGTAAATGGTTATTTTTAGGCCTATACTTAGGAGAAACATCATGCCTTTACTAAAATTAACCTTTTAGATCAATTTTAGAATTCTCTTCCCCTTATTATCTGCTACTGGTCCTTCTATCTGATTGTGTGACGCAAAAAATGGTTATGAGTTTATCAGTCAAACTATTTGAAGCGTTACTGCACTTTAGTTCTCAATGGGAAAGTCCCCAGTTATATCAAGGCTCTATAAAGCCACTCCACTGTTCAAGTGATTTCACAGCTCCGATTTTTTTAATGAAATAGTTTTGATTAATCCCCAAGATTGTCCAAATAACTTGATTAACAGAGGTTTCTTACTGTAATCTATCCATTTAATGTTCAGACTGATTGACTGAATGACTAACTTATGTATCAACACAGAGCCCAATTTCCATTTTTGTATTAAATTTTTATTCTCCTAATCAGTACACATACAGAAGGGGATAATCCTATCCTATTTCTATAGGATAGAAGTAGCAGGCAGAAGCTAGTTTTACTTTAAAATATTCCATTGTTTAAGTATTTACTTTTAACAACCCAGGTGCACCATGCAACTCAAGCCATCTGCAAGCCTCAAACAAAGAGCAATGAAGCGGCCCAGCGGGAGATAGAAGAAGCCATGTGTCGAGTGAAGGAAGCTCAGAACCTGATCTCTGCGGCCATAGATCCTGTCATTGGACTGCTCTCCAAGGATAAAAGAAGGTGAGACACAGGTTTTTTTTAAGTTCATTCTTCTTTCTTATCTATATAATATAGAAGAGAAAATCACTAGAGATAGGCCGACTATGAAGACTAGCCGAGTAGTCGGTTTTTAAATGGCTAACTAGTGGGCAATGCAATTCATTATAATTTGTAGTTATCCGTGTTGGTCGTCATCATAACTTCCAAAATATGGTTGAACTGTTTTATAAAAAAAAAACAGATGATTCCAAGTTGTTAGTTGACAAGTATTCTGCACAATTTGCCGTATAGTATAGATAAAAATGCAGTTTGAAAAGGTTTACTTTAACAACATGCAAATCACCTAAGTTAATCCTCACCTGAGTACAAAGACTTGAAAGTATTTGAAATTGAAAGTATATGGAAATCCAACTATGATAAAAAGATGACTAAGTTATGTAATGTTTGACTCAGTCTGTCAACTTTGTAAGACCAAATGCTGATGTCAATAACAGGACGCGTTCCCGGTCGCGGTCCCGTCGTCGGTCGCGGTCCCGCACGCGTCGCTCGCGGTCCCGCCACCGCAGCAAGAGGTCGCGGTCCCGCTCGCGACACAGATCCCGCAGGTCGCGTTCCAGGCACCGCCATCGATCCAGGTAACTTATACTCAACCACTATTTTGGTGGCGTTTAGGCTATTCATTAAGAGGGTGGGTACTGTTACCATTTCCATACAAATATAATACCAAAATAGAGTATTAAAAATGTAGTTTTCTACCCTAATATCGGTATTATTCGGATTAAGATTTTACTTTTACAGGGCCCCCACCACAAGGTTTTCCAAAATATTCATTCGAAATGAAAAATAAAACGGAACTACATTTCGTTCATTTTTCCAGTGTAAATTATACTAGTTTACATCTTATTTGTTTTATATTATTCCTAATAAAAAGTAATTTACGCTGTAAAAATGAACGAAATGTATTTCCGTTTTATTTCATTCCGAAGGAATATTTTGGAAAACCTTGCGGTGGGGACCCTTTAAAAGTAAAATCTTAATCCGAATAATATCGATATTAAGGTAGAAAACTAAATTTTTCATAATCTATTTTGGTATTAAGTTTGTATGAAAATGGTAACAGTCGCCACGTTCTTAAGACCCCTTAACCCAGTTATTACGGATATACCTAAAGTAGTCGGATGACTATGATTTTTCGTATGCAGGGTATTTATGACCCCAGAAATCTAGGAAAAATTAAAAAAAAATTCTATCTAATCTGGAAACTCCGGAAAATGGCGTTTGATAAAAGGAACGCTAGTAAAATGTACTACCATGAAGTGGGCACTACGTAATAAAACGAGTAGTTGTGATTTGTAAGAAGAAAAGAAACTAATTTATTGATTGTATTACAATTTTTATTGATATTTATGTAATGAATGCCTTTGTTGACAATTTCACTCATTATTCAATGTGTGATAAGCTTCAAAACACGTTTTTGGGTGAAGAGAAACAGAACATTTCTTACAAAAAAATTTAGCATTCTTATGGCAATGCGCACAACGGAGTTGTTCATCTCGGTATTTGATAATATGACCTATGTTGTCATAGCGAGAACTTTCATGAAAACTTTTCGATAAACGGCCAGGTTTGCGAGGAGCTCCTTTGTTGTACGTTTCTAAGAGAGTAGTAGCAACACTCCTTCGGAACTTCAGATGGTCATAGTCTCCTCCATTTATTTTATATAACTGCCAAGCGTTAGGAACAGACAAATCCAGACAATGGAATAATAATGGAAAATACCATTTCTTTCCTCGGATAGAAGTGCGATATAAGTAGACCAATATTCTGATCTGACCTGTCTACACCGCCCATATTTTCGTTATATGTTTTCCATCCCCGGAGTCCTCATCGGTAACCTCAGCATCATAGTTTTCCGGAGGAAAGATAGTTATTGAGTCAGGGACTGCTTCTTCTTCATTATGTTGCTGTAGCTCCTCGATAATTTCGTTTAGTCTCAACGCTTTTACTGAACGCCTAAAACAAACAAAATATGGTAGTGCATATTACTACTGTTTGATAAAAGGAACACCATTTTTTTTACAAAAATAACTATAGTAAATGTTGTGTGATCGTATTTATTTCTTCACTTTTAGTCAATAACATTCAAATACTATAATATTATTACGAATATTGTATAAATATAAGTATTTCAAATATCATAACATACCTCGACAAATCCATCCTGTAAAATCTTAAATTTTAAAGTTCCTTAGAGAAAACACGTGAAACGGTAATAACTGCAAATCACTAATGACAACTTCGCAATGTGACAAATTAACGATGGCAATATAAAAAATATTTTAAAACTACCCTCATTTTGGTACAGATTTTTTTTCGTTCGTTGATCCTTTTATCAAACGATAGTAACAAGTGGGTTAAGAACGTGGCGACCTAAACTAAAAATCCCTGTCACATTCATAGATACTGTCAGATTCATGTGGGACAAATCTAGCTTACTGTGTTTCAATATTTGTTATTGTATTTCCTAAATATATGTAGTGATGTGTCAGTCTACAATTGCACGTCTTCTACAGCATACTATATAAAATTGTGCAATTGTGTAAAATAATTGTGCAATTATCTTATGCAATGTCCCAAATCAAATTTGACATTTGTTTACAATAAATTCGATAAGCATCATGTATATATATTTACGTAACTATAGGTGGCTTCTCCGCTTCCGGCATTCCTCTAGTAATGCTCCGCTACAATGAACCAGTGTGAACTAAGTTACCAGTCGTTTCACTCGCCTTGCACACCCATCAACAATGTTATAAATGTGAGAGTAAACATCTATCTCTTACACCTTACATAGCACAGTCGGAAAATGACTAGGAAATCATCATCCGAGCGTTGTTCCCGGTTGCATCTCTCTCGAGAGCCCGGGGTCCGCTTTCCTACTTTTACGTCTCCACTTCGCACGATCTTCGGCATCCCGTGTAGTGAGGCCATTTGCACGCATATCTGATCTCACAACGACAAGCCAGCTCTTCTTGGGTCTTCCCAATCTGCCGCGGCCGGGCGGAGGCGCCATAGCAAGACATTTGTTTCCCACGTAACTAGCCGGTTTCCGTAGAACGTGGCCGTACCACCGTAAGCGGCATTCTTGCAGTTTGTCTGCAATGTCTCGGACATGAAGGCTGCCCCTGATGCGGGAGTTTCTGACGCGGTCTTTTCGCGTCACTCCACACATCCAGCGCAGCATCTTCATCTCCGTGACACGCAGCTCCTGCTTATGTCGCTCAAGCAATGGCCACGCCTCACTACCATACAAAAGGACAGGTCTAATGATCGTTTTATAGACCTGTCCCTTCAGTTTAACCGGCATTTTCGGGTCACAGATGACACCAGTTACCTCTCGCCACTTGGCCCAAGCTGCCGAAATGCGGGACTTGACGTCACAATCGATGTCGCCGGACTCGTGAAGTACAGATCCCAAGTACTTAAACTGGTCTGTCCGCTCGACCATGTGACCGTCTACGCAGACAGGTGTGGGATCTGTGGTATTGCTAGCCAAGTATTCGGTCTTCGCTACGTTGAGTTGCAAACCGCCGTTCTCAAGTGACTCTTTCCACGCATTTACACGCCTTCCAAGCCGTCCCTTATCCGAGTCCGCTAGCGCAATATCATCAGCATACATGAGCATCCCCGGGGGCTGCTCGTGTGCGTCTCGGATGATTACGGACAGTGCGTCCAGTATTACGCTAAACAGAAACGGACTTAGGACGGATCCTTGGTGGACTCCGACTGTAATGGGGAAAGATTTAGTGTCACCAACAGCAGTTCGCACCACTGAATCGGAATTTCGGTACATGTCCCTGATGGATTCAATATAAGTTTCAGGCACCCCTTTGGACCGCAGCGCCCACCAGATCATCACGCGAGGAACACAGTCGAAGGCCTTCTGCAAGTCCAGGAACAGAAAATGCAGAGGCGTATTCTTCGTTCTGTATTTCTCCATAACGATCCTTAGGGCGAAAACAGGGTCCATGGTACCATGACCGGGGCGGAAACCATACTGGCCCTCCGAGACAGTGCACTCCTGCCGGATCCGAGAGTCAACTATACGCTCGTAGAGCTTCATGGTGTGGGACATGACCTTTATACCACGATAACTTCCACACTCCTGCACAGATCCCTTGCCATTGAACACTGGAGTGATAACACTCAGTCTCCATTGGGCGGGGATTCTGCCGGTCTCGAGTATACGGTTAAAAAGGTTGGTTAAGATGCCCACACCACGAGAACCCATAGCTTTCCATACTTCGATGGGGACTCCATCGGCGCCGACAGCTTTCCGATTCTTCATGCAGCGAAGAGCCTTGCGCACCTCCTCAGGCGTTATCAGTGGCACAAGTCCTAGATTCGGAGAGAGTTCCGGTGGCTGCACCTCTTTATACTGCTTATTGAGCAGCTCGTGGAAATAAGAGCGCCACCTCTCCTTCACCGCGAGGTCCTTGCATAGCAGGTTACCATTAGGATCTTTTACACAGCGGCACTTGGATAAATCCTGTGCCGCTTTGATCCTAGAACGTGCCAACTTATAAATAAGCTTCTGCCCCTCAGACGTTTCCAACTTATCGTACAATGGCTGTAAGTGGTTCCGTCTGGCTCTGGCTACTGCTCTCTTTGTGGCACGTTTGGCAGACCTGTACGCGTCGCGATCTTCAGGAGAGTTGGACGCTTGCCACTTTTTAAAGAGGGCTTTCTTCACCCTAGTCTCCCTCTGGACTGTGTCGTTCCACCACCAAGTTTCCTTGTCACACTTGCGTCCTCCCTTAGACATACCGAGGACCGACCGCGCCGAATCAGTGATAGATACTTGAATCCTGTCCCAGTGTTCCTGTACCGGTTCGCCTTCAGCATTAGCACATTTGTCGCCGATTGCTGAGGCGAGCATCTGGGACTTGACTTCATCAAGCATCCACCATCTGATTCGGCGCTGACATGGTTCCGGTCGTTTGTCTTTGGTCTTTACACAGAGATCCATGACAAGGATACGGTGTTGGGCAGTGAGAAAATGACTAGGAAATGATAGTAAGTTTTTACCGTGTGTTTTCTCAACTAGCCCTATAACTGAGACTTTAAGCCGTGGGATTGCTCACGATGTTTTCCTTCACCGTAAGAGCGAAGTTAATAGCGAACATAAATATTTCCTTAAGAAAAAGACATTGGTGCGCGGTCGGCTAGGACTCGAAACCACGTACCTCGGAATGAAAGTCGTAACCGCGACTTTCATACTACTAGACCAACACCGCTCTTAGGTAAATGATAGTCTTTGCTATTTATAAAACACATATCCTGTTACTTACAGATCGCGGTCCCGCCGCCACAGTTCTCGTCGTTCGCGGTCTCGCTCCCGCCACCGCAGCACGCGGTCCAAGCGAGACCGCTCCCGCGACAAACGAGACAAAAAAGATTCACCCGAAAAGGACAAGGAAAAGAAAGAGAAGACCAAATCGCCTCCAGCAAAGGAAATCGAAAAGGTTGAAAAAGATGATCCGAAACCAGAAACCTCAGACAGTGGAAACACAGAACCAGAAAAGGAAGTGAAGTCGAAACCTTCATCGCCGATAGAAGACAAGGATAAAGAAACTGATAAAGACAAAGAGAAGTCGCTATCCAAGCGCGATAGGTCGCGTTCGAAAGATAGAAAACGCGATCGATCGCGTTCCCGGCGCAGATCGCGATCGCGTTCTAGAAGAAAACGTTCGAGATCACGCAGAAAATCTCGCTCGAGGGAAAGGAAGCGTTCGCGATCCAAAGAAAGAAAGAGATCCAGATCTCGGGATAGGAAACGCACCCGTTCTCGCGATCGCAAACGTACGCGGTCTAGAGATAGAAAGCGGTCTAGATCGCGAGATAAGAAACGGTCGCGTTCCCGGGATCGTAAGCGGTCGCGTTCTAGATCTCGTCGGTCTAAAAGCCGTTCTCACAGAGATTCTAAAACGCCTCACGAAAGAAAGTCTCGCGAACCAACTATCGTGGAAGAAAGGGAAATTTCGATCGTAGATAATAAGGTGAATGATGTCAGCGATGAGAAAAACTCGCCAGATAACATGGATATCTCGAATTCTCCGTAAATCATTCGGGAATTTATGTCATCTAGGGTTACATTTTTTTCTGTTTTTGCGATGTTGGATTGAAATTAAACTCATTTTCCTGTTTTAATCACTTTACTTTTATTATATTTAGCATTTTATCAACGTCATTCGTTTCGAGGTCTTTCTACCCGTGAGCAACAGGTCTGAAAAGACTTCGAAACGTCAGGCGTTAATAAAATGCTTAATATAATAAAAACAACGTGATTAAAACTGGATAAATTTGTTTAATTTCATTTAGGGTTGTTCAGCGCATGGAATTATATTGGAATATTACTTTGAACATATGATGCGTACAGTTTGAAATTTGAATTCGTCAGCATAGTTCTCTTATCGTTTTGACTACCACTGTGAACATTTCTCTAACTTATGGTGCATCTAATATAGTTTAAACTATAACGTTATATTTCTACATACTACATCTAACGTTATAGTTTACACATTGGTTATCACTTCGTTAAAATGATTGTGTTACATAATGTTTCATAATGTTATATAACATCTGTGTGGATGCACCTTCATAAAGCCGAGCCTTTACCGCCGACTCAGACTAAATTAAGTTAGTTAGCTCTGCATAGTCGAGCCTGCTTTCACCTTTAAACTATGCCAACTATGCTCTTTTTTTTACTAAACTCACTTACCCTTATTAATAAGCATAGAGTAAGGTCGGAATAATTTTACAACTTTTTGTTTCTGTCTGTCAACTTTGAAAGTTCTTGTCACGGAAAAGACAGCATGTTGTCACTATTCCGACCTTACTCCACGTTTATTAGTAAGGCTAACTTAGTTGACGGTGGAAGGTCGGCTTAAAGCTGCTGTTCACTATTCATTTCTATGACTTTTGCAGTGGTAACATACGACACGAAATTTTTCATGTGAAATCTTCGTCTCTTACTCGTTTCTTTTTCGTAGTTTGAGAATAAGAGACGAATTTTTTTCGTGCTCGTATGCTAAGACTAGTGGTTGTATTCTTTTAGTTTAAGGGATAAAATAGTCAACTGTAAGAACATGTGAGATATAAAATTAGGTTTAATAAATAATGTAAGTTACATTACATACCTAATCGTATTTTATTTGTGTGTTTTCCGTTTCTGATTTCCGTCAATCATTATTATTAGACACGGGTCTAGATCGCGTTATAGATGGTCATTTTGATTAATTACCTCGACGTTTCGGCAAACGGGTCACACCGGCCGTGGTCCCGAAAAGACTCGGGACCATAACGCGATCTAGACCCGTGTCTAACAATAAAGATAAATAAAGTTTGCTCATTTATTATTGTTACTCGCAAAAACTAAAGAGTCAATTGTGATGAAATACCTATTTATAAAAAAAAAAAATCAAAGTACGTTTATTCATTCGGATATTAGCAAGATATCTCTTTGACATGTCATTTTTTTTTTATTTAATCTACTCTACTATGTCTTCGGATCGCGACCTCCATGACATGAGAAGAAGACACAAGAAACTCATGGGGTTTTTTTTTTGTATATTTTTTTTTTTGCAGTAATGATGTGATTTACATTGTCGCATATATAATATTATTGAAGAAAAGTGGAACTGGAGCAATAATCTATACTTACTATAATAATCCTTACTAGCATTACAAGAGCGAAAGTAACTCTGTCTGTCTGTCTATCTGTTCAAATAAGTTATAATATACAAAATAATAAACATAAAAAAAGTAATTTACTTAAAACACTATCTCATCCACAAACACACAACCCGCCCAACACCGCCCAAACCGCCCCGGGACCCACCACCAGAGTTCTGTGGTGCCAGCCTTGCATTCCTTTCCTACACTCTAGAATTTTATTATAAAATTCGTAGGTAGAACCATCTATTTACTCCTTTCCATAACTTATCCTGCTACTTTACCACAGAACTCCATGAATACGCCCCAGGACGAACCGAACGGAGCCGAACGAACCAAGCATTCGCGAACGCGACCGTGCCCCTGTCTGTCCCCGTCTTTCAATAAAGTATTCATTTCCATGGATTTTTATCTATTCTTCTATACATATAATAAAATCGTAACTTAGCGGTGTCTGTTTTTGGAAGTTATAGAAAAAAGATAAATTGTAGGGGTATCTATTAACGCAGTAGAACCTATTTTTCTATTTTTCTGGTTGTCTGTTTGTCTGTTTATCTGTTTGTCTGTTTGTGTGTGCCTTTGTGCCCGCTAATCTCGGAAACGGCTTATTCGATTTTGACCAAATTTGGTATGCAGATAGCTTTAGACCCCGATTAACATATAGGGTACTTTTTATCCGGATATTTAATCCGGTTATCCGGATAAAGTGTTTTTTCTGTTTTTACCTAATTCGTTTGAATGTTGTATTGAAGAAGTATGTTGTGTGGAATCAACACATGATTAACCGGATATCCGGTAGAAAATAAAAAAAAACCGGATATCCAGTTTTTTTTGCAGGAAATTCCTAAAATACCGTATACCTATGTCTCTCCACATATCCGGATCCTTCGGACATACGGAAATTCTTTATAATGGCTGGTTTTAACCGGGTTTAAAAAAAAAGAGGAGCTGCTCAATTCTACCCGCATATTGTTTGTATGTGAATATGTTCACACCGTACTCCGGCACATAAAGTCCGGTTTCGATCATTCTTTTTCTATTCGGAAAGTGAGAGTCCCGAGTTGGTCCCATAAACTGTTGGTGAAGATCTGATGAGAACCTTCGGAATGATAAGCAGAATAGCATCCCTTAATGCTGTAAATTATCAATTTTTGGACTTCCAGCAATAGAATCGGCTTATAAAGAATTAGGTACAAATTGATGGACCCCGAAACCACCTTCTCAAAAATCCCTCAGTGATTAAAGTTACGGTTACAATTTTGATAATTTTTAGTGGCAGTCGAAAATGCAATAAAAATTATTAAAAAATATAGCTGTAATCAGGCATTTTTACTGGGTAGATGCAGATTGCATGTAGTTTACGTGGCACGATGGGAGTTGTGGATTCCGAGTCGAGGGTTCCGCGTTCGAATCACAGACCGCATTCCCTTTTTAAGGAACGGTGGCCTGCCGAGCCGAGTGATGGTTTCCGATTCGAGGGCTGCGCGTTCGAGTCCCGAGTCCCGGACACGACGTTACGTTTTACCCTCCAGATGGTTGTCCACCTTGCCGTTGTGAGGGGACTCAGTAGCTGCAAGCTAAGAGGCGCACGACGTGGAAAACCGGGCTTGCCTGGCCTGGCTCCGTAATCCCGCGTCAGCGGGCGTGGAAGACAACCACTATAAAAAATCACCTCAGCCTCTGCTGGTGAACTCGGTGGGGGCTTTATTTATCACCGGCTTTGGGGACCTCGAGACGGTGGCGTGACCGTGCCGAGGGAGGGGAGATGGAGAGTATTGGAGAGGGATTATCTATCGGGCAGAGGCAGAGATGAGGCTTGGAAAGGCCGTCGTTGTCGGGATGTAGTCCATGAGGAATTCCCACTGGCCTCGACCCTTGTGGAGCGAGGGACACCATGGGGGTTTAGATTATAAACCTATGGTAGGAAGCCCAACGAGAGTGGCCTGACGGTGCATAAGGCGCATTACCCACGTAAAAAAAAAGATATCATGTAGTTAGACTGCCCGACTTTAGCTTATATAACAGATAAGTCGGTTGCACTGTATGTAAGAGAGCTTATTTTTATTGTTTTATCCTTATTTTCGAAGTCGAGTTTTGATTTTTTTTATATTTTCGATAAAGGCTACTTCTTATAATAAGTAATGTGAATAAGCATGCAACACGTTACCTACCGCTGCGCTGTGAAAAATCTACACTTAAATAGACTCTGCCATGATTCTCTTCTGCTCAGCAACAGACTTCCCTGGTCGTCCGTTCAAGTGTAGACTTTTGCACAGCGATGGATAGGTAGTCCGAAAAGCGCTGACGAAGTCGCGGGCACAGCTAGTCGTTAATATAATCCGATGTATTATAGTATGCCATCCTGTACAGTTTGCTTTTAATATATGTTTGCTTTTCATAACTAAAGATTAACAAATATGCTAGGTTTTATCCAAAATTCAGATGATAGAGAGTTAGGAATTCTGTGTAGCTAACCTACTTTCGGCTCTTAAATATAAAACCAATAAAAAGAAAGCGAATATGTTGGGTTAGGTTAGGTTAGGTTCTTTTTTATTTCTAATATTAGCCTTATTTTCTAAAAAGTTACCACCGATTCGGAATAGGCGACACTGAGAAGAATCGGCAAGAAACTCGGTGTGCTTTTTATACAGTAGTAGTAGTAATAACTGGTTAGGTCTATAATTTTATAGGCATTTGCCTATTTGAAGCACGATTCCTTTGCCGCAAGAACAATGAATTTGAATGCCATTCGTTTGTTGTTCGGAAAGTGAATGGTATTCACGCGTTTGTACATCACTTGATCTCAACTGCGGGTGATTATTACATGATATAACGGGCGATTCATTTTGCGTCACATTCATGTGTGCATCATTTGATTGTGCCATACATCTACCACGATGACGTGAGCCTCCATGTGACCTACTTCTAGATCTATCACGAGATCTTCCTCTAGATTTGCCACGAGATCTTCCTCTAGATTCGCCACGAGATCTTCCTCTAGATTTGCCACGAGATTGTCCTCTGGATCTGCCACAAGATCTTGACCTATCTCGTGATCTATCACTCGATTGCATCTGCGGCTGAGTATTTAATAAAATAACTTGCGGTTCATCCTGCGCCACATTAGTTTGTGCATCATTTGATCGTTCCACAGATCTAGCAAGATGGCGATGGCGTGAGCCTTCATGTGACCTGTTTCTGGATCTATCACGAGATCTTCCCCTAGATTTGCCACGAGATCTGCCCCTAGATTTGCCACGAGAGCTTCCCCTAGATTTGCCACGAGATCTTCCCCTGGATTTGCCGCGAGACCTACCACGGGATCTTCCTCTCGACCTACCGCGAGATTTTGATCTATCTCGTGATCTATCCCTCGATGTCATTTGCAGTTGATCATTAGATGAAAGAACTTGAATGTCACGTAAAAGCGATCCATCCTGCGCCACAATAATTTGTGCATCATTTAATTGTTCCGCAGATCTACCACGATGGCGATGACGTGGGCGTCCATGTGACCTACTCCTAGATCTATCACGAGAATGTCCTCTGGATCTGCCACGAGATCTTCCTCTGGATCTGCCACGAGATCTTCCTCTTGACCTACCACGGGATCTTCTTCTCGACTTACAACGAGATCTAGATTTGTCACGTGACCTATCAACCTTCCTAGAGTCAGAACAGAGTGCTGTTGCAGCTGGCTGATCAGCTAACTGATTGACCGGTGCAGTGGCAACAGCATCACCTTGATATTCATTGTGTCCAGTGTATATAATACTAGTAGGTTCGTTAGGCGATATATTACCAATTCCTGATGATTCCTGTCGTTGATTTTCAGACACTTTATCCATACCTACTTACTTAGACATACGATATAACTTGCAATAGCCTTTAATTACTCCGGGCTAGTATGTTAAAGAGAAGTCGAACGTCGAATGTGCTCTATCGAAGATAGGATGGCTTATTTATAGGAGTCCGTATTGCGTACCTACCTATTTCACAATATTATGACAATAATATTATTGCGCAATATTTCACAATTTATTAAAATATTACATCAAAGTAGGTATTGTATTAATTTCATAATGTTACGAAATATTGCAAAATGTTATACAACATTTCGGTAGGTATCTAGACAGGGGCGTCTCTAGCTCATGTAGCGCCCGTGTGCAAATATCTCTTTGGCGCCCTCTAGTAAGAGTTAAGAGTGATTCCAATATGGAATAATAAAGGTACAAACAACAGTACTAACTTGACGTAGGTACCCCTAATATTATTTTATAGTGAAGTTGAAAAAATATGTCGGGAAACAATAGGTACCTACATACACCGATATCTTTTGAATGAAATGTCCTAATTGAATAATTCAAAAGGTCCTAGAAAGGTATTGAATTCGTCTTGAATATGAACCATTAATTATTATTATCATTAATTAATACCAAGGTACAAAATAAAAGGTTATTAAAGCGACGGCATGTTCACGAGTTCCAGGTCGGCAGTGGCACACGTACGTAAAATTTTCTCCCCTTCCCCATTCCGACTGCCATATCCGTAGCCTCCATGAATACGTTCAAATTCCACCCCGATTTCACCCACATGACCGTTCAGATCACCACCCAAAACGATTCCCTGTGACAACGAGATAGCCCCAAGGACCTCGCCGAGTTTATCCCAAAACCACCTCTTATCAGCGTCGCTACAACCGACCTGTGGCGCGTAAGTACTTACGACGTAAGTGGGATCCCCCCCAATAAGCACCTTCACGCACATAAGTCGATCGCTAAAGCGATCGCCATGCAATCCCTCAGCGAGCACCACAGCCACCCCGTTCTCTCCACCAGGTGCACCCGTGTAGATCAGTTTGTTGCCTTCCGCCTGAAGAGTACGTCGGCCAGCTCCCTTGCGCGTCCGGTTAGCGTGAGAATGTTCCACGTTGCGAAGCCGAGTTTCACCTTGTATTTCGGGGCTCGCGTCTTTGGCCCTGCCCGCCCGGTAGCCCTCGTCCACTTACCACAGGAGTCGGGCGAAGCTCCTGTGCGCCGTTATGCGGCGGCGCCCTATCCGTGTGGCAATCATTTTTTGAACTCCCATAAAAGATTTGGCGAATTTCGACTTTTACGTGAGCGACTGCCGTTTGACCTCCCAACCCCGAAAGGAAAGTCTGCGCCAGAGCCTCGTCCGTTTATCAGCTGGTGCACCAAGCTAGCAGGTGAGGTTGGCTTGGGCCCAACGATCTTAGTGGGCCCCATACACATCCAGTGGGCCCCATACACACCCGTTTCTGTTTATAAATCTAAATATTATTTAATTCTTTATGTAATTGTATTTTGATATAAGGGCATTTTCACTTTTGGGTGCCACCCCCACTTTTACGCTGTCCCACGTCTTTAAAAATTTATTGCATATTAATAATAATGAGTGTTATTATAATAAGTATATCAATCGATGCAGAGTAAATTAAACTATGTGTCTGAGCATCAATTTTTATGTAATTAAGATTAATTAATTCAATTATGGTTAATTCAAATACTCAGGGGAGCCGTTTCTGACTTGTCCCAGTCCTTGTCAGCTTCAAAGTATTGAACTTACTGGTAAAATTTCCTACAAAAACATAATCAAGTTTTGGTTACCATGATAGTGGATCTATTCTTCCGTCACATTTATCTAAAACTGTAAATGCAATTGTGATATTACAGTGGAAAAATACATTTATGTAAAGTCCTCAAAACTCGGTGTCATCTGACATGTCAGCAAAGTGACGGGTCTAAAGGGATATTCCGTTTTATTTAAAGCCGTTTTATTTTAAAAAAATAGTGACACTAACCACAAGGGATCATTTTAGCTTAGCGAAATCAGTCAGTCTGTTCAATCCGCGGAAAAAAGAGGGTGTCTTGCTGGTGTTGGCGGTTGGTCACGATTTGGTAGGTCAGATTTGAAGCCTTTTTCTTAATTATTATATTTGTCTCACACTATCCAACTATTTACTATCTGTTTTTGGTGTTATTTAGCGAGTGTTTTTAGGAGTTCATTTAAAAAAATGTCATTCAATTAGGTTAGAATGCATTTTTCTCATTAGCTACGTGTATAATGTGACGGTCAGTTCAGTGACGTTTTATGCCGTCACATATAGGGCGGACCACCAAAGTCACCAAACTGACTCATAAGGCTAGGTGTACATACGTGTACTCAATCAAATGAAATTTAAGAAATACTTCTTAGGCAAGCCCGGTTTCCCCTTTGTGCGCCTCTTAGCTTGCAGCTTACTTAACTTACTGAGTCCCCTCACAACGGCAAGGGTGAAGGGTAAAACGTAACGTCGTGTCCGGGACTCGGGACTCGAACGCGCAGCCGTCGAATCGGAAGCCATCACTCGGCTCGGTAGGCCACCGTTCCTTAAAAACGGAATGCGCTGGTCTGTGATTCGAACGCGGAAGCCTCGACTCGGAATCCACAGCTGCCATCGTGCCACAGAAACTACATGCAATCCGCATCTACCCAGTAAAACTGCCCGATTACAGCTACATTATTTTTTTTATCCTTTTTTTGCATTTTCGACTGCCACTAAACATTATCAAAATTGTAACCGTAACTTTAATCACTGAGAAATTTTTGAGAAGGTGGTTTCAGGTGGTCCTTCAATTTGTACCTAGTGCTTTATAGCCGATTCTATTGATGGCAGTCCAAAAGTTAAACAAAAACGTGGGATGCTATTCTGCTCATCATTCCGAAGGTTCTCATCTGATCTTCGCCAACAATTTATGGGACCAACTCGGGACTCTCACTCCACAAATAAAATAAAAATGATCGAAATCGGACTTTATATGCCGGAGTACGGCGTGAACAGATTCACTTACAAACAATATGCGGGTAGAATTGAGCAGCTCCTCTTTTTTTAAGTCGGGTAAAAACAGACATTATAAAAACGACCATTACGACATTATAATTAACGACGACCTCTGTGGCGCGTCGTGCGAACGTACGACTTCAATGCAGAAGGTTGCGGGTTCGATTCCCGCCGGGTGCAAGTATTTATGCTTAAAAAAATAAATATTTGTGTCTGGTCTGGGTGTCTCTCTATGAATAATATGTATGTATTTACAAAAGAAAATGAAATATAAGTATTATATCCGTTGTCTAGTCACCGTAACAAAAGCTTAGTCGCTTACCACGGGGCTAGATGGCGCTGTGTGTTGTTCACAGAATTTATTTATTTATTTTTATTTATTAAAAAAAACCGTATGTCCAAAGGATCCGGATATATGGAGAGACATAGGTATACGGTATTTAAGGAATTTCTGAAAAAAAAAACTGGATATCCGGTTTTTTTTATTTTTTTATATTATTTACAAGTGTTGATTCCACACAACATATTTCTTCAATACAACATTCAAACTAATTAAGTAATAGCAGAAAAATCACTTTATCCGGATAACCGGACAAAATATCCGGATAAAAAATAGCCTATATGTTAATCGGGGTCTAAAGCTATCTGCATACCAAATTTGGTTAAAATCGGATAAGCCGTTTCTGAGATTAGCGGGCACAAAGGCACACACAAACAGACAAACAGATAAACAGACAAACAGACAACCAGAAAAACAGAAAAATAGGTTCTACTGCGTTAATAGATACCCATACAATTTATATTTTTTTTATATCTTCCAAAAACAGACACCGCTGAGTTACGATTTTATTTTTTATTATTATATATATATATGTATATGTATATATGTATATTATATATGTATATATGTATATATATATGTATATAGATATGCTATTTTCATACCTTGATATTTACGCAAAATCATTAATCCTATCAGGCGTCATTTTTCCTCGCCACTCAATCATAAACATCGACACATTGTCATTATCTTCATGAGTCATCTTTTAAAAATTTGATATTTCTCCTAAAATATTAGCTTTACAGTGGTGCCTCTTTTACCATTTTCTATTATATTAATCAAGTAATTAATAAAGTACAAAAGATTTGCTCTGGCACAGGGTTTAATATTTTTTCATAAAAATAAGCAAAAAAATATTCCGGTCGAAGAATCACCCTCCCAACACGCGCCTTTGAGTAAATTAAATAGCGATGCGACATCTAGCCCTAATATACTATTTCGGCTTACCATCTCATACCTACCTACCTACCGTAGACCATAACAGAATCTTTAAAAATAAATAAATCTATATCTATATCTATCTATCTATCTTCTTCTTCTATACATATACATATAATAAAATCGTAACTCAGCGGTGTCTGTTTTTGGAAGATACACACATCAACACCGTCTAGGGATATTCAGAATTTCTCAATTTACTCAAAAATTGTGTTTACTAACAAACAACATGTATATATTTTTGTAAAGCCTACTTATCAGACTATGATTTAGAATACAACAAAATATTGTTTTATGCTTAAATATTTTTTTATTTTAAAAAACGCAAAAAGTGAAATAATGTTAAATTTAAGAAAAAATGTCTATCAAAGGAAAAAAATAAAGTAAAACGAAATTATTAGGTTTTTTTATTTGAAGTTAAAATTAGTAGTCAGTGAAACCACCCATGACGTTAATCACGGCCCTGCAACGGTTTTTCATGCTTTGAATCAGGTTGTCAATATCTTGCTGCGGAATATTGCCCCAGGTCCTGCTAAGATGCAAAAAAAGTTGCTCTTCAGTCGCAACATTTGGAGGCAAATTCCTCAAAGCCCTTCTTTGAAGCATATCCCACCCGTGCTCTATGAGGTTTAGGTCTGGTGACTGCGCGAGCCAGTCTAAGACCGACACGTCGTGCTCCTCTAGCCAGCTGGTCACCACTCGCGCAGTGTGCGGACGGGCGTTGTCGTGCATGAGCGTGAAAACTTGGCCCATTTGCAGTCGATGGGGATAGATTATTGGTGCTAGCACCTGATTACGGTATTTTTCGGCAGTCATAGTGTTTCTGATCCAAACGAGGTCTGTTCTTCCACCAATACGAATTCCCGCCCAAACCATAATTGTTCCGCCATGGTATGGATGGACCTCCTGAGGGTGTTGCAGACGGTTGTCACGACCAGAAGCTCGCCATACGCGTACTCTACGTGAATCAGGATGAAATCCGAATCGGGACTCTTCGGTAAACAACACTACCGACCACTCGATATCTTCCCAAGGCAAATGTTCTCTAGCCCACTGTAATCTTCGTCCACGATTTCCTCTGCGTAGTGCTAGAGTACGAAGCGGCCTGCGAGAATGAAGGTTAGCCTCGTGCAGTCTTCTCCTCACAGTTTGGTCACTGACAAGCACCTGGTGGTCTGACTGGAGCGTTTAAACCAACTGCATGGCCGTAACATTTGGTTGTCTTCTCGCGGCCACTTGCAAAAATCGGTCTTGTCTTTGGGTAGTTATCCGCTTTCCGCCTGGGTGCCTTTCAGCCACTTCACCAGTAGCACGATAACGTGACCACAATCTTGATATCACGTTTTGTCATGTTCCAATCTCCTCGGCAATACTCCGTTGAGTAGCCCCAGCTTGGAGCATTCCTACTGCCCTTAACATTTCGTTTCTTGTTAAATGACGCCGCTGCATGATGCATACAGTTGTATTAAATTGTAATTAATCAAAAAAAAATATTAAAACTTCAATTTGTTTAAACAAAATGCTTAAAACTGCGTTAAGTAAATTTAAACCTTCGAACTCGCTACAATAATTGCCGCGCTAATCTTATGTTTTTAATTTTTTTTTTAAATTCAAATTTGGAATCATACAATAAGGCCTACACAATAAGGTTCCATTAAAATATTTTTAAATCGGCCAGTATTTTTTAAGTTTAAGAACTTTATATAAAATATCCCTAGACGATGTTGATGTGTGTATACAAAAAATATAAATTGTATGGGTATCTATGAACGCAGTAGAACCTATTTTTCTGTTTTTCTGGTTGTCTGTTTGTCTGATTGTGTGTGCCTTTGTGCCCGCTAATCTCAGAAACGGCTTATCCGATTTTGACCAAATTTGGTATGCAGATAGCTTTAGACCCCGATTAACATATAGGCTATTTTTTGTCCGGATATTTTGTCCGGTTATCCGGATAAAGTGATTTTTCTGCTTTTACTTAGTTAGTTTGAATGTTGTATTGAAGAAGTATGTTGTGTGGAATCAATACATGACTAACCGGATATCCGGTCGAAAATAAAAAAAACCGGATATCCAGTTTTTTTTCAGGAAATTCCTAAAATACCGTATACCTTTGTCTCTCCATATGTCCGGATCCTACGGACATACGGAAATTCTTTATAATGGCTGTTTTTAACCGACTTTAAAAAAAGGAGGAGCTGCTCAATTCTACCCGCATATTATTTGTATGTGAATATGTTCACGCCGTACTCCGGCATATAAAGTCCGATTTCGATCATTCTTTTCTAATTTGGAAAGTGAGAGTCCCGAGTTGGTCCCATAAATTGTTGGTGAAGATCTGATGAGAACCTTCGGAATGATGATCTCACAATGATGTTAATTACTAATTTTTGGACTTCTATCAATAGAATCGGCTTATAAAGAACTAGGTACAAATTGATGAACCACCTGAAACCACCTTCTCAAAAATTCCTCAGTGATTAAAGTTACGGTTACAATCTTGAAAATGCAATAAAATGGATTAAAAAAATATATCTGTAATCGGGCAGTTTTACTGGGTAGATGCAGATTGCATGTAGTTTACGTGGCACAATGGCAGCTATGGATTCCGCGTTACCTGCATTAGTCTCACCTCACTGCTCACCTGCGTTAGTCTCGATCCCGTGGGAATAGAGGGATCAAAATGACAATGTTACTCAGGGTGAATGTAGCTTTCTAATAGGTAGGTAATGAAAGAATTTTTGAAATCAGTCCAGTAGTTTTTGAGTTTATTCATAACAAACATACAGACAAACACACACACACAAAAATACAAATCTTTTCTCTTTATAATATTAGTATAGACTAATAGGTAGGTAATGAAAGAATTTTTGAAATCAGTCCAGTAGTTTTTGAGTTTATTCATAACAAACATACAGACAAACACACACACACAAAAATACAAATCTTTTCTCTTTATAATATTAGTATAGATTAGATACCTATAGATTACCAATCTTAAAAAGCTGCAGCATTGTTGAGACATTTAAGTTAAAGAATAGGTACGTGTTCTGGTAGTGGAAATGGTCTTCACATTTTTTGGAGCTTACACTCGAGTAGGTAGGTACGTACAGTCAAAAAGAAAAGAAAATATTAAAAAAAAAAATTAGGAAGGTTGGACCTGGATCTCATACATACGTTTAGTCGTATATCTACCTACGTTGTTCACATTCACTATTGGTACTTAAATAAAATAATCAATGATTGTGCAATCCTACCAGAGTAGGATAGGTATGTTTACTAGGTACATATTAAATAACTTCATTCTCAACTTGTTTGCTTTAGTCGTAAAACTAACAACCATTAAATTGGCGAAAAATATTTTACAAGCAATGCTGCCAATTCAATTTGAAAGTATTGAGACAGAGGTAAGTGAGTTCTTCCTCCTACCCTTATCCCGAATTATTTGAGGTCGGCATATATCATGCACTAGCAGCTCCCCGCTGTTTCACCCGCATAAGTCCCGATTCCGTGGACTATCCAACACTGAAAGAATTTTTCAAATCGGACCAGTGGTTCCTGAGATTAGCGCGTTCAAAGAAATAAACAAACTCTTTCGCTTTATAATAGTAATAACTAGCTGCGTCCCGCGGTTTCACCCGCGTAAGTTTCGATTCCGTGGGAATATTGGAAATAAAAGTAGCCTATAGCCTTCCTCAATAAATGGACTATCCAACACTGAAAGAATTTTTCAAATCGGACCAGCGGTTCCAGAGATTAGCGCGTTCAAACAAACAAACAAACTCTTCCGCTTTATAATAGTAAATAGATAGATAAGAGATATATAGCGTCCCCTCTTACCCACCTTTCGGAATCACGGCGGAGGCCGCTGTACCGACAGGTACAGGAGAGCAGAGTTTGGGATCAGTTATAGATAGATCGTGTCCGCAAGGCTAGAATTCGGGGTCGACACAGTACGTAATAATGGTTTGGTAATATTTTTAGGACCTTGGGACCAAGCAGTTTACCCGCCACCGCGCGAGGAGAACTATAGGAGGGACACAATCATTGATCACAGTAATATAGTCGAATATTTATTTTGTATTTCTAGCAAAACCTCTGGATAGCAGTATACATACATTACTTCGTGACCGGAAGTCTAAAGCTCCACAGTCGAATTTTACTACTGAACCCAGATGAATTTACTAGTATTTTCGGCAAATTATCGCTAACAATGTCTCGGCGTCAGTTTATGAAAGGCGAAGCACCTTACCCGGGCTATTGCAGAGCACCGGCCAGCTCGATATGCGTTCCAACTTTGTGCAATTGTGCAAAACTTTTTAAAATGTGGTCTCGTGTACAAGAGATTAAAAAGAAAACAGAAAGGTAAAGTCAGACAACATACGTGGATATTCACCGTTAAAGTATTTTTATATAATTGGTACGTGAGCGTTTAATAGCGCCACTAAGTACTTACTTATCTCAGCAGATGGTATTTTACGGGGTCTAAGATGTAGCTTCTCAAAATATTCAAATTTCGTAGAAAAAATTGTACCCCAAGATATTGGTGTTAGTTTAGGAGAAGGGGTTCTTAAATCCGTTCTGGGTACAATCCAATAGATATATCTTGCTCATAAAACGTCCTGAAATTTGTTTTTCGACACATTCCCTGGGCGCGTAGGAACTCTGCGCTCCGCCGCCCGTTCACTTCGACTGCTTTAAAAGACCGGCCAAGTGCGAGTGGCACTCGAGCACGAAGAGTGCCGTCTACCGTACCATGATGTATCTATACAAAAATACTTGACCACCTTACGCAAGTTAGCAATTATTGGCGCCAGTGGTAAAAACAAATCGGGATATCGTTATGTTGGGAATAAAAGTGTTTTGTAAATAATATTTTTCGATTTAACCCTTTGGATACGGAACCTTTTTCCCCTAAGTTTGAGTGTCAGTCGATATCCATTTCTGTTGCAGATTCCAAAAAAAACTTCGACCATAAAAATTAACAGAATTACCAACAAAAAGCACATGAAAACAACCAAAAAACTATGATATTAACCTGAACGTTTCGGCGTTTAAATCTGGTTGCGGCTCTACATTGGACTACATTTTTATAAGTTGTTATTTTCTGCAACAAAAAGATGTTTGAAACAAAAACAAAATACGATCGACACAGAAACGAAAGACAATCGACACATAAACAAAAGCAATTTATAAACAGAAACAAATTACGATCAAAATATATACTTACTTATTGTGACAGTTTGTTTTTATTTTAATCGCATTTTGTTTTGGTTTCGATCGTATCTTTTGTTTCTTGCGATCGACTTTTGATTCTGTTTCAGAAACTTCAACTTATTAAAAAAGTAATCCAATGAAGAGGTAATTGGTCATTTCTCAATCTGCGGCCTTGTTCCAAAAAAAAACCGGTTATTTTGTATTTTAGACGCGCTAAGAAGTCACGTGACATGCTGTGTGTCAACCTGCAGGTTTTTAGTTTTTCGTTGGCTTCTAGAATACCGAGTTAACTTCACAGGTATCGAATATAGAAGTTGCCTGGAGTCTACATCGGAACTATGTAGTTTTTTTACAGAATAAGGCCGATAGTCATACAACGTCGAAACGAACATGAAGACCAAAAATAGCGCTAATAAAATAATTATCAGATAAAGACTCTTTTGTTGGATCGACAGTTCAATGATTATACTATATTATCTCAAGTAGGTAATCGAGTAATGTTATCGAATTCCATGTATGTTTGATTTATATTTAGAAAATAAATACCCTACCTACTTCAGTTGTAACTTAAACAAACTAACAAGATTATGTAGGAACCACAGAGCGAGGCTAAATCAAGAGTTTGTTTTAACATTTCAGAATTTAACATTTTAGGAATGTTCTCAGCAAAATAGTTAAGATTATGTTGCTTTTCTCAAGGTGTTTAATCATAATCATCGTTAACTAAAACGGCGATTAAAAACGGGTAAATAATAATAAAATAATAAATAAAAATCCTTTATTTCAGACTTCGTGGCCCATACATAATTGTTAGTAAAAAACACAACCTTATAAGTAGAGTTAGTAATACTTAAAATTAAATAAATTAGAAATAATTTAAAAATAATGTCAATTCAGTTCATTTAATTTCATTTCTTTAATTATTCTATATGTCATGTTGCAATGCTAGAGCGGCAGCAGCCTCATATTACTCCTCTCACAAGTGACTGCCACATAAGGGAGTCATAGCGGTCAGCCACTGTCCTCAGAATGCTGTTGTCACAGACCCACACCCTACGAATCAGCGAGGCAGTCTTTTTGCGAAGCACAGCCTGGAAACCATCCGTGCTGTGCTCCGCAAACATCGCCGACTGACTGCAGAAGCGAGGCAGCCCCAACAGCATCCTGAACACATTATTGTATTGTATACGCAAGCCAGTTAGTGAGCTCTTAGTGTGTCTGGTCCAAAGGCTTCCCGTGTACATACTCTGACAATAAGCCTTAAACAGAGTTATTTTGACTGACTTCGCACAACGGGAAAACCTTCGGACCAGCATATTCCCTCGAACCGCCAAAGACCTGCGCTCCCTATCTATATCTAAATCGTCCTTGAGGTCGCTAGTAAGCAAATGACCAAGATATTTAAAGGTATCAACCCTAGTAATTAGATTACTATTTAATTTAATATCCGGGTGATCCGCACTCTTCTTACCAGCGACCCCAAAGACCATATATTCTGTCTTTTTAACGTTATAGATGAGCCCATGCCGATCCGCGTACTGCTCACAGATACCCAACATATGCCTTATAGAGCTCACAGTCGGGCCCAGGAGTACCATGTCGTACGTAACTGATGTTGTTGATACTAACCCCATCAACCACGCAGCCGACACGGAACCTGCTCAACTCAGCTATGAGCCCATTGACATACAGACTGAAGAGCTTTGGAGACGTTCTCCCTCCCTGCCTCACTCCACACTCCAGTCTATATGGTTCCGAGCAGACATTGGACCACCTAACCACATTCACCTGATTTAAGTACCAATACTGCAGTATCCCGAGCACATCCACCGGTACACCCAATTCCCTCAACTTTCCCCACAGTACATCGTAAGACACCAGGTCAAATGCCTCGGAGAGGTCAAGGAAACAGGCGTATACCGGCGTGCTGCGCTCGGTGTAGTACTGGACAGTGTGCTTGAGGGCCAGTATTGCGCTTTCAGTGGATAGTCCAGGCCTAAACCCAAACTGAGCGTCTTCAATTTTAAGATATTTACTTAGGCAAACATCAAGCAAACCATCCAGCACCTTGGCAGCAGTGGTAGCCAGCGATATTGGTCGATAATTGGTCCTGTCCGAGACATCCCCCGTCCTGTTCTTTCTTAGTAACTTTCTTATAAAATAGTTTCAGGACTTTTGATAGATAGCTCAGTGAAAATCTATCGTTTTTAGGGTTCCGTACCCAAAGGGTAAAAACTGGACCCTATTACTGAGACTTCGCTGTCTGTCTGTTCGTCTGTCCGTCCGTCTGTCACCAGGCTGTATCTCATGAACCGTAATAGCTAGACGGTTGAAATTTTCACAGAAGATGTGTGTCGGTAGCCGCTACAACAACAAACTAAAAACAAAATAAAACAAATAGAGGGGTTCCCATACAACAAACGTGTTTCAAAAACAACAAGGAGTTTAGTACAATGTGAGGCCGCTTCTGATTGGTCAGGACAAATCGAGTTGTTCATGGAATTCAAAATGGCTGCCCTATCTGTCAAATATACCAGTCTGCCTTCACTTACCAAAGAGTTTCTTATAAGTTTCAGATTTTCTTTGTGCCAAGGTTTTTTTTTTTTGAGTGATTGATGGGAGTAAGAATCGAAGATAAATATTTCATATTTTCCTATAAAATTTAAAAATTGGTTGTTGTAAACCATTTTAGGGTTCCGTATCCAATTGTGATAGTGGTACGGAACCCTTTGTGCGCGAGTGTCGCACTTGCCCTTTTTTTAAGTTAACGACTGTTAAAGTTAAACGTTGAAATTAAATCTATAGTACCTACTTCACATTGCCATCTATTAAAAAGTCCTGACACTATTTCATGAACGTTAAAAATCCTCGAGGAACGGAGATAGTGTTCTTTGAGTAATTTTAAATAAAAAGAGGTTTAGACTAATGAAGTATATTTTTACACATAAATTATATCCCGCTCAGGAGTTAAATACAATCATATTTTCGAATAAAACATTGATAACAGCTATAGCGAAATAAGATCATTACAAGATTGGCTTTACAATTAAATCTTGACAACTGATTTAAATGTCTTTTCTTTCAAAATTCATCTGTACTTAACAAATACTAAGACTTGGTTTAACTCCAGTAGAAACCGCTAAGCGGAGCGAGGTTTCCATCAAACACATCTCCCACGTGCATCCTCGCGCGTCTCCAGTGGAAACGCAGCCTTAGGGAACGTTAATGTGTCTGCACCGAAGACCTTAAATGATGGTTCTACTGCCTCTACGTAAATTTGAACTTAGAGATTAGAGATAGTGTTTAACGCCTTGCGCCACTAGATGGCGCTACTAAATATAATGCAACACGCTGAATCGCGCTATCGTTGCGTTTCAGCTAATTGTATGGGTAAGCCTTGAATATTTTTTGTACTGAGTTTTGTTAGAGGTAAAATAACGTAGTGTGTGTGACAATACAGTGTACTAGTGAGTTAGTAGTGAGTTTTATTTTATAGTCCCCTCAACCCCTTCTAGAGAGGAAACAGATAGTAAAACTTTTCTATTTATAATGAGACTAGCTGCAGCAGCGGCCCACGGTATCAGCGCGTCAGTGCAGCAGGTCCTGCATGGCGTAGCGCCACGTCCAGGCGCGCGCCAGCGCCTCGAACCGCGCGCGGCCGTGCACGTACAGCGCGCCCACCTCCGGCTCCATGCACACCTGACCACACACATACCGAGCTTACAGTATACTCAGGTAACACCGGGTGCGGGGAAACACCGCATGACTCAAATATCTCCCAAATTAAGTGACATTTCTTAGTAGTACGAGAGCCCACGACCAAAATTTTTGTCTCATAGCAATACAGCCAAAACCGCATCAAATCGATAGATACGATTATCCTGAACTCGAAAATACCAATATCAGACATTTTCCGCGTAGCGTTTGATCTGACCGAATTTTCAAAATTGTCAAAGAATTTTACCGAACTGCGTCATAGCAATATGTCTGATTTGCAGACTGTAGTTGAATGATAGTTCTGAGATACCGGAAACATATTTTTCAGACGTTAGTGGTGTAGCGCAAACCCGTATTATCACTTAAAAAAATTAAAAATGAGACAAAAAAAAATGTCTCATAGCAATACGTCTGAAAATCTTTTTTATTAGTAAATTTTGGTTATTTGATGCGAACAAAACAATTTTCAGACGGAAATGTGAACGCATTAAATTTTGAGACCGTTTTGAAAATGTTAACTAATGTTACCGATCGGTATCATAGCAATATGTCTGAAAATTGTTGGACATGATAAAATAAGTTGTCCACATGTGCAAAAAATTTATATCAGACAAATTAAGTGTAGCATCTTCTCTATCAGCCAACTTTTCGATACTCAGATATCATTTAAAAATCGTATTGAGGCATCTTGAATTCTCTGTAACAAACCAATGAATACGTTGCGATGCGACCCTGAATTTATTACATGATAATTAACAAAGAATTTACCCGAAACCGTAACATTGAAGGACTGAAATAAATCGCGCAAAAGGAAACTGGGATGAAGTTGAAAAAAAAAACGGTTTATTCAAAGTTACAAAATATTCTCGTATTCAATCGCTGTCGGATTCGGAATCGTCGTCTTCGAAATCACTCTCGACGTCGCTCGGGAGATCTTCAACGTCCTCTTCTGTAAAATAAACATCGTTAGTAAAAATCACGAACTTATTTATGAAATTAACAGCAAAAGCCATGTAAACTGTACCTGTTGTGGATGATGATTTGTCGTCCAAAATAACGTTGCTCAACTCAGGTAGTTGGTTGCCAGAGAACCACGAAAACTGAAATCGTCCCTCGTCTTCATACCATCCGCAATCTGCAGGGTTCTGTTCGGTTGGCGTTTTGGTATGAGCGTTGCTCCAGACTTGTGGATATATGATACATGGTATCCTATGTCCGTGTCGATACCACGTGGCAACTCGATTTCGGAGTAAATCGATTTCCTGCTTACTCTCTGCTTTTTACTCCGATATTCGGCCACTTCTTTGCACTTTTTCAGCGTCTCTTCGGTAAATTTTTTCCCTTTCTCAATCGTTGTTTCTTTACAAAACACACAGCTCAGGTCCGACATTTTACACCACCACAACCGCACAACGCATGACAACTATGGTAAGTGAGCGTCGTTCCAACGTTTGGAGCAGCTGCCGAGTGAGCTGTATAATAGTAATAGTATAAGAAAGGGGCAGGAGCGTAACAAGCGCTGAGGCTGTTGAAATTAAATACTGATTGATTTGATACTTTGGGTTTTATTTAAAGCACACTTGAGTAACTTTTACAAAACAAATAAGTAATGACATCTGTCATCTGTCAAAGTACATATAATAGACAAGGGAGATTCTTGAATATCTATGAAGGCTGTAAATTTAAAAAAACATTTAACAGAGGCGTCGGCCAGGCGACTCCGAAACGTTATTTTCGTTTTTGGGAGTATATGCTACACTTAAAGTGTCTGAAAACAGGTTTTTGGTAATCATGGCAGCAATACGAAAAGTTAAAATTTTTTTTTATCCGTATTGCTATGATACAGGTCGGCTAAATTTGTTGACATTTTCAAAAATGCGCTCAGGCTATGTGCTACGCACAAAATGTCTGAAAACAAACTTCTTCGTAATACAATTATAGAATCTATGTACATTTTCACTATCAGACGTATTGCTATAATACCGACTGCCTTTTTTTTTTGACACAGCAGAAATGGCCTCCCACGCAGTTGCTACACTTTCGACCGTTACTACACACCTAGTCGGGTTCAGAATCATACAATCTAACGATTTTATAGGGTTTTTGCCGTATTGCTATGAGACATGGTTTTGGTCGTGGGCTCTCGTACTATAGTGTTAGGCACAGTGTTCACGAGACCAATTCATCTCGCATCGATCTGTGGCACAGGATCACAACGCTCCGCTAAACAGATCGTGTAATTTTATGAAATTTTAATTGGGAGAGATTGGTAAAAAAAATTATTGACTTTTATTTTACAAGCCATAGAGGTGGTTCTACAATTTCGTTCGATGTTACCCCGTGACGGTGATTTTTTCATTATGCAAAAATTATATTTTTAGTAAGTTTAAAGTCGCATAGAACAAAAACTAGTGAGCCTAGAGAATATTTTTTAATACAGAAGTGGACAACGTTTCATCGCTTTGAAACGATGGAAGATTTATTTATTTAATAGTGGCCGAAATTTTAGTTTTCGTAAAGCCCTAAGAATATGACCGAAATCTATCCGATCTTACCTGACTATAATCTAGTTGAATATGTTTTATTAGAACGGGTGTAATAGCTATAGTTCAGTCTGTGGTCGGTAGTCGGTATAGTACACAATACTCACAGCAGTGTACGGGTCGGTGAGCAGCGACTGTATGGAGATGAGCACCTTGCTGAGTGTGAGCGCCAGCGACCAGTTGTGGTGCACGGAGTCGATGCCCACGTCGCCGTGCCGCGACACGTTGGGGTGCAGGATGCGCGTCAGGAACCGCACCACCGGCGGGTTCATCGGGTACCTGCGGACGTCACACGTCACAACTAGGGGCCGCCCGGCCGGCAGTCGCCGCTATGTATGTTCACATACAACATGTGGATACTCACGAGTAAGGTACTTGTATGTAGAGGTAGAAGACGCCTCCCTCGTACGGCGAGCCGGCGGGGCCCGTCACCGTGGCCTGCCAGTGGCAACACTTCACGTCCAGTGGCGTCGCCGCTATGCCTTCTGGGGGGTCATTGCGTAGCATCTGATAATACAATACCACACATGTTATGAACTACCAACACAAATTATGATTTATTTGATTTAAAGCGATATTGAGACTATTGAGTTATAGAATGTGCCTGGCTGGTGGGTGAGATTCAAACTGACGAATTTTGTCCCCTATTGATTATATGTAACGAAATAGACGTCAGGATGCGTGTAAAAATCATCTCAATTATTTACGTCCCGTCAAAAGAGAATATATTGGTATTACTTTATATCAGTAAAAAGTATTGACCCGACCTTGAGTTCGATTCTAAGCCGGTTCCTCCGCCAGGCGTTTTCTTCGCCGGCCGGCTGTGCTTGCACGCACATCTGCACCAGGCAGTTGCGACAGAAACTTGACTCCACCAGCGATTGGTATTTCTGGAAAAGTATAAAGGCAACCGTGAAAAGTTAACATTGTGATTGCCATACATGTATGTGTCTCTGAAGTCTGAGATATAGAAAATGTATCTAATGGTGTGAATCCGCGTCCATCAGATGTGCTTATATAACCCAGGTACTCCGGCATTTTATCGATAGTGTTCTAGATGGCAGCTATTGCATGTTTCATGCGTGTAGTAGCTGCGGCGTTGTGGTGGCCGTCGCTGTATCAGGGTTAAGAGGGTGGGTACTGTTACCATTTCCATACAAACATAATACCAAAATAGAATTATGAAAAATTTAGTTTTCTACCCTAATATCGGTATTGTTATGTTTGGACTATGGAGGTAGTAAGAAGGTTTGTAATAGGTTCTCTATGAAAAACAAATGTTAAGTCAGTTGGAATGACGCGTTCTTGAATAAAGCTTGTTCTTTACATATTATCATCGGATTTTATTATAGTCAGTGTAGAACACAATAGGTATTATTCGGATTAAGATTTTATTAGATTCTTCTTCTGTTTTCGCGATGTTTGTATTGAAATTAAAGACATTTTTCGGTTT